>JASDQU010211318.1:0-11421 GCA_032191745.1 Picea mariana | reverse complement strand
AACTATGCAAACTCTTCCTTGAACTTGCGCCATATTTCAATGGTACTCCATGGAAATCACATTCGTTTCCTCTGAAGTTCATAGGAACTTCATCGTCCTCACAGATTGATCACCCTTTTCACATGAAATTGCAACATGACCAATCTCTAAGGCACCGGTGTCGAGGTTTAACTCCAATGCCCGACCTTCATTCATAAGATCGATGATAAGACCAAGGGCTCGCACAATCAAGCACTTATCCTTTAGCTCGTCGAGATAAAAAATTATCCCACGCAACTGAAGCCTGAAACCGTAGACCAAAACTCAGCGGATGTACGCAATCAATCTGGAGCATTGATCCTGAAGTTGATCAACGATCAACAACAATGGGGTGATATAATGTCCATCGTTGATATGGATCTTAGATCCTTTCTGGACTGTTGATTGTTCTTAATCAAAACTCGATACAAATAGTGGGGCCACCACAGAACTTGACGTATCTTGACATCAAAACATCGAGACTTATTACAACCTCCAACAAAAAACTCATCGATGGTTGTAGTCCGCTATCATGAGAGTCGTCAATCTTCAGATTCGAAGATTTAATCTCAATCGTCCAACCCTTCAGACTATTGCAAAGGTTTGTCATTAAACCTCTTATACATCTATCATCGACATCACTATCCTTCATGAATATCCTCTTCCAATCAACAGTTTTGGTCTAACTTTGTCGTGATATCGTTGAACTTTGGATCATAATAGATCATCATTGATTCTTTATTTGATTCAACAGTGGTTCTCCTCACTTCATCATGCCATTTGAATTATGCCACATATGTCAGACCTTCGGACATCGAGACTTCACAATGATAGAAAACTATCAAGGACTGGGATACAGAATGATGAGGACCGTCGATATCCTATGTGGATGGATGGTTAGATCTCTTTCTGCACAATTTCATTTATAATTTGATCGCCATATATCCTTTTAGTGATCAACGGTTGATCGCCATTCAACCTGCAAAAAATACTCTCTTCTCGCAATCTATTCTTGTGGACACACTCAGATATATAATTTGGGGTTTCTACACACATATTTCATAAACACATAACCATACACACATGTTACATAAAATACATGCTTTCCTTAGGATTCGAGCTCAAATTACACATAGTCATAGTTGTTATGGGATAGACTACCTTTCTCGTTCTGATATTACAGTGTACAATCCTCCCTTCTTAGCACACAGGATTACACATATATAGAAAACAATAAAAGGATCGGATCATGATATCAGATCTCGTCTACTCTCAACAAAATCACTAATATCACTCAAAATCTGTTAACAATATACTTAACACAACAATTACAAAACAAATCCAATAAATTACAAGGAAATCTCATCTTCTTGGCCACGTTGTGCCTTCTGAAAGCTTCACAAAATTTCAACTTTGATTTGGGGCGTCTTTTCTCCTGCATCGAACTCCAAAAATTTAAAAACTTTCATGATCTCCTAATCATGTGTCTCTAATTACTGCACCATATTCACTCTCTAGTCTTCCTTTTCCTCATGCATCACTGAGCTTCTCCAATGCTAAGTCAGTGAGGTACAAAAAATCCTCTACAGTAACAAGTTTGTTTCACCCTTCTACACAATACCTCACTAAGCTTCTCTCCTGAGCGTAGTCTTTTGGTATTCTCTGGGTTCTCTCCTATGGAACCTTCAGAGCACTCCTTTCTCTAGGCTACAACAAATCTTCTCACTCTCTTGTAGAGAAATATTTCCTTGTGCTCTAATACCACTTGATAAGTACTAGAGACCGTGCTCCGATACTTATTTGATAAGATCAATAATCGAGGTCCTTAGGATCATTGATTTTGATCCTCAAACCTGTGGGTTATGGGCCTACAAAATGGAATAAAACATCCATGGCAGAAACTACGCAAAATCTTCCCCAAACCTACACCTTGGTTCAATGGTACTCCATGGAAGTCTCATCCTTTTCCACTAAAGTTCATAGGAACTTCATCTTCCTCACAGGTCGATCACCCTTTTCACATGAAATTGCAACATTACCAATATCTAAGGCAACGTTGTCGAGGTTTAACTCCAATGCTCGACCTTCATTCATAATACCAACATTAAGACCACGGGCTTGTACACTCAAGCACTTATCCTTTGGCTCCTCGAGATCAACAATTATTCCACAGGACCAAAGGTTGGAACCAAAGACCAAAACTCTGTGGATGTACACGATCAATATGGATCGTTGATCCTAAAGTTGATCAATGATAAACAACAATGGGGTGATATAATGTCCATTGTTGATATGGATCTCAGATCCTTTTTGGACCTTTGATTGTTCTTAATCAAAACTTGATAGAAATCATGGGGCCACCACGAAACCTAATGTATCTCGACATCAGGACGTTAGTACTTATTACACCTCCAACACGAAACTCGTTGATTTTCATGGTACACTATCATGAGAGTTTTCGATATTCCAATTCAAAGATTAAATCTCAACCGCCCAACTCTTAAGACTATTGCAAAGGTTTTTCGTTAAACCTCTTACACATTTATCGACGACATCACTGTCCTCTATTAATATCCTCTTCCAATCGATGATTGTGGTCTAATTGTATCATGATATCGATGAACTTCCGATCACAATAGAACATCGTTGATCCTTAATTTGATTAAAAAATGGTTCCCCTCGCTTCATCACGCCATTCAATTTATGCCACATGTGTCGAACCTCGGGACATCTAGACTTCACAATGATAGAAAACTCTCGAGGATCAAGATACGAAATGATGAGGGCCGTCGATCTCCTCCATGGATGGATGGTCAAATCTCTTCCTACACAATTTCATTTATAATTTCATCCACGTCGATCCTTTTATTGATCGACGGTCGATCGCCATTCGACCTGCAACAAATACTCTCCGCTCACAATCTATCCTTTTGCACCCACTTAGATATATAATTCAGGGTTTCTACACACATATTTCATAAACACATAACCATACACACATGTTACATTAAATACATACTTTCATTAGGATTCGAGCTCGAATTACACACAGTCCTAGCTATTATGGTCTAGACTACCTCTCTCATTATGATATTACATTGTACAATCCTCCCTTCTTAGCACGTAGGCTTACACATATATAAAAAACAATACAAGGATTGGATCATGATATCAGATCCGATCTAGTCTCAACACAATCGCTAATATTAGTCAAAATATGTTAGCAATATGCTTAACACATCAATTACAAAACAAATCCAATCAATTACAAGGAAATGTCGTCTTCTTGGCCACTCTATGCCTTCTAGAAGCTTCATGAAATTTCAACTTTGATTTGGGGTGTCTTTGCTACTACATCAAAATCTTACCTATGGGAATTTTTTAGTAATGCATGTCAAGGTATACTTTGATTATGAGGTGCTAAAGGGATAACCTCGAGTTGGTCAAATCTTACCCTGAGATTTTTTTTATGATAGATGCCAAGGTATACTTGGATTATGCGGTTGGATTATGCGGTGTTAAAGGTGTGATCTACCTCTCTAATTCTCACAAGATATCCTTGAGAGCTCATGGCCCTAAATGAGGGCATACATAATTTTGTATGGTGAAAAGCCACGTCAATTTCATTGTTTAACAAAATAACAACCATATTCATAATTGGTAATCAATTTGGAAACTATAAATATAGACAGTGGAAACTATAAATATAGACATGCAAAACCTAGTTCTAAATCTTCTCTTTGAATAAGACATTAGAGTCCATCGTTATTGTCATCTCATATCCACACATCTATATAGTGTAAAAGAGCATGGGAATTATCGAATGAAAACAAGGACATTACTAAAGAAGAAGTGGAAGTTTCTTTTCAAATTACATTAAAGTCCCTACATGTTATTTGAGTGCTCTGATACTATTAACCAAAGATGTTAGTTTTGGCTTTTCCATGGATGGAGTTAGTGTAGTGCCTTATCTATGATGTGATGTAATGTGGGATTGAATCCCTCTTTCTATTAAATTTTAGTATGATGTAAAACACGGGATTAATGTCTAAAGACTATATTTTGTTTTTAGTTTAGTTTTGACATTTTTTTTAGTATAGTTTTGACAATTCACTCAGGTTGTTCTAAGTTAAATTTTATGATGTTTTATGCACATTTTGAATGTAATTTTTTTTTCCCTTTAAATAAGATTTCTTAAAAACTAAATTTTTATGGAAACTAAATTTTTGGTTTAATTATTAAAATTCTAATTATTAAAATATAGGTAAGGTTTCATGTTATTAAATGTGTATATTTGAATTTATATGATTCAAAATTGATGATTATAAAAAGAGTTTCTTTAAAAATATAAGAAACATTATCATTGTTAATGAATTAAAAAATATATATATTAATAAAATAATAAATAAATATATGTATACATGTATATTTATCTTTGTTAAGATATTTTTAAACACTAACGAATTTTTTGACAATTGAATGTTATTAAAAAAGGTTGGACCACTGTATAATAAAGACAAATAAATAATGATAATAAGGATCTACGTTATATATTTGTTTGTTATGAAAATAGCTTGGACTATTTTATTTATGATATAGACAAATAAAGAATGGTGCAAGGGATTATTGATTTTTTTCACGCAGAAAAAGACAGTTTCACTGTTATTCTATTAAGAATCAAGTGAACATTTCGATTACATATAGATAAAAAAGGTTGATGATCTTGGAAAACATAACACATTCTTGATAGTTTATATAGAAAATAAACTATTCAAAAAATGTTGATGTTGTCTTCAGTGTAGTAGCTTCTCGCTAATTACAAAATATAATATTTTTGTCTTATCAAAAAAGATATTTTCATCTAGAACAAATAGTCTTTGCTTGTTCTGTTTTTAAAATAGAATATAGCTATCTTCATTAAAAACATCTCCATTTATAGATTCTTCAAAATAAATTCTTCCCATAGGACATTACAGTGTGTCTGCTATAGTGTTGAATGCCATGTGTACATGTATAAAGTTGATTCCATAAAAATTTTCTTTTAGACTTCTGATTTGTTCTTTTCAGTTGTTCAAATATAACAAGTTCAGATTTGAATTTCCATTTATCCAGTCAATGGCCACCTTGGAGTCTCCAACTACCATCATATTTTTTATGGACAATCTACATGCCAAGAGTAAGAGGCCCCATAGCCCCAAGATTTCTGTTTTCATATTATTTCCTTGTCCACCTGCAAAGTGAGCTCTGAAATGGTGTTCTGAATTGATTTTGAAAAACATTCCTATGCCACAACGATCATCAACAATTGCACCATCAAAGAATTTGATTGGATTGTCACCAAAGTATATTGGATTTAGTATGTAATCAAAATTTTCCTCTTCACATGCCCCATTAAATTCTTTGATTGAGAGAAGGATTTTTGTGACTATCCTAGAGTCTTGCCTATGCTAGCTTTCAAATAATAATTTATTCATGTACTTCCATATGCCCCAGATTACCATAAAGGGAATATGTTTGAACTTTGGATATTGTGTGAACCATTGAAGCATATTAATTTCTAAATAGGAAAAACTCCAAGCATCTGGTATTTTGAGGTAAAATAAGATTTATTTCCATATGTATTGAGTAGTTTCACAGTGCATAAAAATATGTGAACTTGTCTCTTCATCTCTTAGACAGAGACTACATATCGAAGGACCAATGCCTCCCCTTTTCCTATAATTTACTCAAGTAAGAATACAATCCTTCATACAAAGCCACATGAAACAAATAATTTTAACTGGTATTTTTACTTTCCAAATTGACTTATACCACCATCTGATATCTTCTATAGTGTTAGATAAAGTAACGGATTGGTATGCTAGATTGGTTCTTACAGTTCCCATTGCCTTGTTCCAAGACCAGGCTATCTTATCCTTTGAATGATTGAGTGAGATTCCATTTCTTTTCAACACTAAAAGGAAGTCACTCCATTCTGTAGCCCTCTCCCCCATCAGACCGAGGTGTATAGCCTCAAGCCAACTCTGATTATTACCAACATCATTTGTTGTGGCCACCTATGCTAAAGTGTAGATATGTTGATTGTCGAGATGTTGAATTAAGGGGCCCGTGAGCCTGTATGAAGCATTATCTCCAATAAACGGGTCCATCCCAAGTATGACTTGTTTACCGCACCCAATCAGCCAGGACATCCATCGTTTTATAATATGCAAAGAGGCCATAAAAGTTTTCCATATGTTTGAGGTTACTGAATACTTATAGTCAACTTTGCATAGCCAGGAAGTCAGGTCTATTCCTTTTAAATATTTTTTTTAAGGAGCTCACTCCACAATCCTTTTCCAAAAAGACCTCTCCAACAAGATTTTGCTGCCAATGATTGTGAAAAATAGAAAATATTTTGTATATTTCATCCTCCAGATTCCTTTGGTCTAGCGATGTTTTTCAACTTTGAAAGGTGAAGGCCTGTAGTTTTTGTTTCTCCTCTCCAAATAAAACTTGCAATAATTTGTTGTATCTTATGTAATATTGTTGAAGGAATATTGGCTAAGCTAAGCCAATATACAAGGAGACTTTGAAGTATAGATTTTTCTAAAACCATTCTACCTCCTAAAGATAGCCAACAAAAAGTCTAGTTATTGATTCTCTTCTCAACTTTTTGTATCATCCAATTCCAATCCGCCACTCTGTAGCTATTGGGTTTTATATAAAACCCAAATATTTCACACCTTTATCCATGTTAATAAAAGGTATATTGTAAGCTGCTTGTATCCTTTGTTCTAGGATAGGATCATTATTTTGTGCAAGAAAGCATGATTTTTGGCAGTTAACATCCATATCGGAGGTAAGACAAAAAATTGATAAAATAGATTTAAACTCCATTCAGTATTCAAATTTTCCAATTCCTAAAATTAGAACATCATCAACAAAGAACAAATGCGATATTATAGTCTCAATCGCAACTTTGAGTCCATGAAAATTCCCTTCTTCCACTGCCTTCTTCAAACATCTTCTTAAGCATTCAAAAACCAATAGAAATAAAAGGGGGGAGAGTGGGCATCCCTGACATAGCCCTCGATAACTCTTAAATAAATCTGTAGGAGATCCATTTATTAAGACTACCATGTTTACTGAGTTTACACAAGCCATGATCCATTGGGACACCTCCCATTTTAACCCAATCTGGATTAATAACATTCGTAGAAATTGCTAGCTTACTTTATAATATGTTTTTTTTAAGACCCCTTTAAGTATAATAAAACTCATCTTCTTGGATTTAGCAGTGTGCAAACACTCTTGTGCTATCCCCACATCATCAAATTTTAATTGGTCTTTAAGGAAACCAAATTGTTCAAAGGAGATACAAGATGCCAATTTATCTTTCATCCTTGTTGCAATGATTTTAAAAATTACTTTGTATATACATTTACAGAGGGAAATAGGTATAAAGTCATGAAAGGAGCTTGGATTTCTTACTTTGGGGATAAGTGCAAAGAAAGAAACATTGAGAGTTCTTGGTATAAATTATGTGCATCTGGATTTCTCAACCGCCTTGTGTAGATCCTCCCCCATTAAATCAAAAACATCCTGAGGAAGTTCCTGGGTCCACCCATACGGACCTAGGATTTTATCCTTTGGCATTGCATTGATAGTATCCTTAACTTCTTATAAGGTGACAAATTTTACAAGTTCATCACTTTCTAAATCATTGAAAAACTTGGGCATATTTTGGAGCACTTTAACTTGATTGAAAAAATATTTTGTCACTATCTCACTATATTGGTATTTAAAATGATTAAAAGCAATCTCTTTTATATCATTGTCTTCTGTTTCGTGGCATCCAATATCATCAACAATATTCCAAATAGTGTTCTATGATCTTCTTTGTGTGGCATATTTATGATTTTTTTTTGTATTTTTGTCACCCTTATCTATCCAGATTGCCCAACTTCTAAGCCTCCAAGTGGATTCTTCAAAGGATAGTATATTATATTTTATTTGTTTAAGTGTCCTTATTAAGTCCAATTCTTCATGTGAAAACACCTGTGTCAGGCAATGCTAAAAAAGCTCTGAAATTTTTTCTTCAAAATGTAGGAGTTTTGTGTGCATGTGAGTTTTTTTATTCCTCTGCCATAGTATCACAACTTTCTTAAGATTCCTCAATTTTTTACACAACAGTTGGATTGAAGAAGAATAATACCAATTTCTCATTGAATTCCAAGTTTCCCTTATAAGAGAAAAAACCCGAGATCAGAAATCCAAGAGTTGTTGAACTTAAATGGAGGGGCACTATTTTGGGAAGACATATCCAATTATAAGAAAGTCGGGTTGTGATCCGAAATAGAAGCATTTATGACCCGAGATCTTATTCTTTTATGACTTCTAAGGAGAGATTCATTCAGTAGGAAACAAACCAATATTTTTGTGATGCCTGTTGATCCAACTCTACCATTTATCTAGGTAGGAGTCAATTTTACCGGTTGGATATCCACTAAACTAGAGGAAAGAACAATCCTAGAGAATTATTCTACAAGAGGATCACTTCGGGCATGTTCCCCCCATACCTCCCGATCATTGAGAGTGAAATTAAGGTCGTCGCCCACTAACAAACCTTCTTCGCATAGTAAACCAGAATCAATAATTGGTTGCCAAAACAATTCCCTGTCTTTATAGAGAGCATAACAATTGAGTAGTTTATACCTTCCCACAGACTATTTAAATCTTCCTTCCAGATAAATATCTACAGAGGTGCCATAAGTACAAAAATCAGCATAATATGGGTTCCATCCACTTAATATGTCACCCAATTGACCATTAGGATTTAAAGCAACAACATCCCACTTTGAAAGGCATTGTAGGAAAAGCCTTTTTTCTTTCTCAGCATCCACTAAAGTTTCTTGTCAAATAACAACATCAAGATTCACTTGTTTCAACAAAATTTTGAGGGAAACAATTTTTGTGGGTCCCCCAAACCCATGGAGATTGTAAGACAAAAGAATTATAAGGGAAAAATGGAAGATGGTTGGCTTTGTCTAAGGGTCGGGAGGGGAACCTTATCTAGGATAGGGTTTATGGAAATAGGGGGGGAAGTAACTAAAGAATAATCTTAATCGTAACCCATAGGGGACAACATTCTGAACTAAGCCAAACTACCTTCAGTGGCCCCTAAGGGTTTCTTTCGGTTGTGTGGTTTTGCCTTTTTTTTTAGGGTCACATTGGAGCGGTTTAAGAAGAGTGGAGGCAAAGAAGTAAAATTGGACATGGGAAGAAGAGTGGGAGAAAAAAGTTCTAGAAACTTTATAGAAATAATTTGGAATACATTTGAATCACAAACAGTAGGACCGCTATCGACATCCAATCCAACTCCATCAAGGGGAACTAACAGGAGTGTTGTTGTTTCAGAATGAGGGATAAAGCTAGAAATATCTCCTAAGATCTTTCCCGACCTGGTGGGTTTATCAGTATCCAAACAACTGGTAGGAAAATCATCAAACACATCAATAAGAGGGGGAGAGATAGGTTGTGTATCCCTGAGAGAGTAATGCTGGTGATTTACACAATCTAAATCCTTTGAAATCAGGCTATAAGGAGCACCCAAATCTTCGAACTTTTTCATTAGTAGATTCTAGAAATCACCAAAGATTTCTAAAACCCATATTTCATTCTCTTTTAAATATAAAATCTCTTCAGGGGAAAGATTAATAAAGAAGGAAGGAAAGAAGAATTTCATCTTAACTAAAAAAGATCCTTCATCGAAAGGACTAGAACAAAAAAATTCATCTTGATTGAAAATCGTCCCGGGATGTTCTGTGTCACAATTGAGGTCCCTGGATCCAGGACAATACACCTTAATTTGTCATGTTTTCCAACACAAATGGAATTTGAATGGATCCCTCCAGAAATGAACTGATTGGAGAAAATGTGAATCCCCAATGGATATGTCGATAACATTAGGTAATCCTATGGATAGTTCAAGTTCAACTAACACCCACGCAAGCCTTTTGTTATTCCAGTGGAGTGATAGCTCATTGAAGAAAACAAATCTACCAATCGAGTTTGCAACAACTTCAAAGATCCTAACAGACTAGAATGCGATGGGGAAGTTGGGAAGGAGCATCCAAAAACTTCTTTTCATGAAGCTTTCCATGAGAGGGTTAAAACTAGGCGCCCACCTTTTCAACATTAAAATACCTCTGCCTATAATCCAAGGAGAATCTAAGATTCTCAGAAGATTGCACTCGACAAGGAAATGAAAAAACACCCAATGGTTTGAAAGCAGACTAAACCCAGGAATGCACCCAACAAGGGGATTCCAAAAACCTATGATCCATTCTGAAAAGTGAATTTTATTTATCTTGGTATAGAGGAATTTATCTACGAGGTATTTCTTTGTTAGACTGGCAACCTTGTCCATCGCTATATCTTAACCGATAACACATCTTGTCTTTGCTTCATAGACTTTCCAGTTATTTTGTCTTTGATTCAACCGTGCTTTGTTTCCAGTGGTTTTGTTATGTCCAACACTACCAACATGACATGAATAACTCTGAACTGGAATTTTCGATTGAATAACTCTGGGACTATTTTTAGGGGGATATTTATGAACATGTTGCGATAGATTAACTCCAATACAGGGCGTAGGGATGGGTCTTGGAGTAGTTACATCGTAACCATCCTGAGAGAGATCTCTCATGTGTAAACCCACACCAAGGCGCGTGTTATTCACATGACCGAGTCTAGGTGTGATGTGGTTCTCAACCACAGAGGGCACCTTTCGATGAAGCTTTGAATGTTGAACTGATTGCACGGTGTCTTTCACCGAGCCATCTATTCCAGGATGTAAGCATTCATACATTAAATTGTATGTCTCATCCGCCAAAAAAATTCCTTTTCTGGCCCACAACTCATCCTCTTCGGCCTAGGATATGTCTACAAGGTCCTCCATCTAGTCACCTAATGTCTTGGTCCTCCACGTCAACAGTCATAGTACAGGGACTAGCACCACCACTAGCAAATTTGGGTCATTTTGCGATGCTATTTCAACGCTCTTGGGACGTTATGTCATGGATATTGTGATGAATCTTGAGTCTCTCAAACATCGTATCATGGAATGTGGCAATTTTGATGAACTTGAATTAACGTCGCAAGCACGACGACCGTAGGCAACTTCTCACAATTACGAAAAAAAAAGAAATATCGTCACCAATACGACAATATAGGCAAACTAAGTGAAACCAACGGTTCATCACAATTGATATGACAATTTTTGTGGTCTATATAGAAAATTCGTCGCAGGATTTTTTATTGTCGTCGAAATTGCGAAAACAAATTTTCTTGGTTTATATAGTGTAACGAACTTCGTCGTTACGACAACCATTCTAGTAACAGGTGCAATTTTTTTTTTTT
>JASDQU010211317.1:0-16078 GCA_032191745.1 Picea mariana | reverse complement strand
TAAGCCCTAACCTTTTCCATTGATGTAAAAGGGGGAGAGAAATTGGGATCATGATGATAGGGGGAGCCCGAGTGTTGCCATCAATGACAAAGGGAGAGATTTTTGGAATATTGGTTGTTGTCATTAATGTCAACCCTAGTTATGGGTTTTGGACCGCAAGATTGATGAAGGTATTTCGACATGAAGAAAAATGCACATGCAGATACAACACCCATGGATGGATAATATACATCATTTTTTTTCTGGTGGTATGTGGAACATCACGTGGATCCTCATGGTTGAGGATAAATGAATTTTTGAAGATGACAAAGTGAATTGAAGAAGGAAGTACATGTAGGCCCTGAAGATAATTAAATAAAATAATTACAAAATAAGAAAGTGTCAAGTTGGCCCTAATGTTAAAAGGAAGTGACATAAATGTTACAAATAAACATCATTATACATTCATTTGATATAATTTGAATTTTAGAGGAAATAAGAAGTAAAAGAAGGCCGTATTTCAAGGGAGGATGAAGTCTTTTGGTGATGTATTCTAAGGTATGTTATTTTCAGGTCATCTTACCATTTTTGTTATAAATTGTTTTCTAGAATGACTCAGATGGTGAAATCACTAAAGTATTGAGAGGACATATCAAGGTACCTCTGGTAAAAAATTTCTCTCTTGATTCTCTATAATTATGGAGATACACTCTGTGGAAGATAGGGTTTGTGACCAGTCTTGAAGCTATTCAATAAATAGGTGTTCCGGGTAAAAAAGTCATAACTTCTTCATACAGAATCCAAATGAAGTGGGACCAATTCCATAAAAAATAGTATAGATTTTAGTTTCTTGTATGTGTGTTTCAGAATTGGATGTTAAATATTGAGTGCAGGGCATGTTGTACAAGTTGGGTCTTCTCAATAGACCAGAATTGAATAAAGGCTACCATTCTTTCTATAACCTCTTTTTGGGGAGGATTCAAGGAGTACTCCAAGAATTGAAGAATTGCAGACATTGAAGAAGTCTCAAGAAGCATTATCAGGTTCTATGTGATGATTGGTTGATGGTGATGATTTAATGTAAAGTTTTATTATCTCTCATATATTCTTGGGTCGAAGGAAGGGGCCAGGATGGAGATTTCAACCCTCTCTTGATATTGGAGGATTGTATCTTCCTCTTGGAGGTTTATTCCTCCCTTTACATTTGGAATCTGTAGCTACCTTTGGAAGTCANTTGGTGTAACTCTTATACTATTGTTCATTGCTCATTGGATATAGTTGAATGGTTTAAGTATAAGTTGAAAAAAGTTTTGAATTGTACTTGATACCGATTCACCCCCCTCTTAGTATCAACAAAGACAATTGCGTAACCATACTAGAGTTTCAATGGAAGATCTGTGCCCATGAAATGCAGATCTGGAACTTTTTTCAGACTTCAAGAACCTGGCATCAACTCACACTCAAGTCTCTGTGACTTCATCCAACTGTATGTTCTTTTATTTTCTTCAGCCCCTTTCTATGATCTCCAAACTATGCTCTATAGATAATGTTCACAAGAGACCTTTCCTTCTTATTTACACTCTCCAAGTAGCTTCCTTAGAAGAATATTCTAGGCCACTTTGTCCACATAGCCATTTTGTTAACATAGTCATATATGTCCAACCTTTCCCAATTCTCCACTTGCCCATGTATCCAATAGCCACTTGAACACTTAACATATTTTCCTCATTTTAGGGTTAACCTTCTTATAACCACTTTCCATAATTATAAATTTCCCCATTTACGTTATTATTTAAATAATCCTCCTTGACTTTGTCACTTCACTTTATTATTTAAATAATCCTCTTTGATTTTGTCACTTCACATTAATATTTAAATAATCCTCTTTGACTTTGTCAGTTTATTATTTAAATAATCCTCCTTGACTTTGTCACTTTACTTTATTATTTAAATAATCCTCTTTGATTTTCTCACTTCACTTTGTTATTTAAATAATCCTTCTTGACTTTGTCACTTCACTTTATTATTTAAATAATCCACTTTTATTTTGTCACTTCACTTTAATATTTAAATAATCCTCATTGACTTTGTCACTTTATTATTTAAATAATCCTCCTTGACTTTGTCACTTCACTTTATTATTTAAATGATCCTCTTTGATTTTGTCACTTCACTTTATTATTTAAATAATCTCTTATTTGCAATCACTTTGACTTCATTGACCTTTTGGGGCTTCATGCCAACATATGAGGGTCCTCCATCTTCGTAAGGCCATAACTCTCAAACCGGGAGGATTTATGTGACGTTCCACATACCCCCAAAAATGGTTTGACAAGCACTATCCATCTAGGATAGTTTCACTAACAAATTCACTGATATTCATCTCATTATTCCATAATTAAGCATGGATCCTCTAACCATACTACTAGAATAACTCAACTGCTAAGCGTCTTCCCCTGAGGGATTTCACCATAAGGGAACCACTTTGGAGTTCACCGCAAAGTGTCTTCCTATGAGGGCTTTCACCATAAGGTGACCGCTTTGGAGTTCATCCATTTGTATTGGAGTTCACCGGAAAGCACCTTCTTGTGAGGGATTTCACCATAAAGGGACCACTTTGCAGTTCATCCATTTGTACAACCTTGAAAATTCAATAATGAGTCATATTTACATCAATCCAACTACAAGTCAGTGATCCATATTCATCTATGCATCTCATCATATGACTATGACTCTACTTGACATCAATCCATTTACATCAACGATAGTACCTGACCCATCAATCACTACATCAATATACTATGACAAGACATTGTTCCTTTGACATCAATCCTTTTGCATACAAGACTTTGGCATCAATGAAAACATGATCCAACAATCTCCCTCTTTGGAATTAATCCCAATACCAACACTGATGTCAACACCAATCATTGATGGAAACATGTAGAAAAGGCATTGCTCTACATCAATAGGAATCTCAATCACATCAATGTGACTATCTTGCCCCTTTTGAAATCACTGGAAAAGGGTCATTCTCCCCTTGGGGCTACTCCCCCTACCTGAACTCTCCTTGGGGTTTCTCCCCCTTTCTGAATGCATTTTATCTTCCTCTGAATAATATCTCCACTTTTTAACAAGGGATATCACACTGATGTATAGGTCATTCTCCCGTTGTGACCATCAATCACCCTGGAACTATGCCTCTACTCTATTTCTCCAAGTATAGGTGTCTTTTTCAAGTATTTATCTTTTCATCTGATAAATCTCTCCTCCTAGAATCATGGGAAGAAGAATGACTTCCCCTATGGGTATGTCTCCCATAATATTCTCTACAATATGAACAATATGATTCTTTTGTAAATTCTACTGCTCAACCGAAACATAGATCAAGTTCTCTTTCTATGACAATCCTTGGACCTATCCATGGATCAAACTCTTTCCATATCATATGTCATGAATCAAAATATATGTCGAGAATGAATAGATAATCATGAACAAAACTTCAACCAAGTACATCATGTGTCAACTATGCAAAATACCCATGTACATCAACCATGTACATCAATACCATATCATATGCCATAAGATATCATCAATGGAGTGCATCA
The DNA here is from genome assembly GCA_032191745.1 of Picea mariana. Taxonomy (NCBI): domain Eukaryota; kingdom Viridiplantae; phylum Streptophyta; class Pinopsida; order Pinales; family Pinaceae; genus Picea; species Picea mariana. The sequence continues at coordinate 12,491 of JASDQU010211317.1, read as the reverse complement.
ACCATATGCCTCTACCAATCATGGAAATCATGTGCCTCAAACAAGTTTCATATCACTCATGATATACCTCTACCAAGAACCAAGTGACACAATCATGTATCTTAATCAATGAAGTGTCTCAAGTATATCATTCATACATCAACAAGTGCACCATACATGTATCACCACTTGTACCAAGCAAGTGCATCAACCATGCACCAATACCACAACAAGATGAAGTACAATCAAGATTTTTCCTCATGCATGTATTCCATATCCACCATAAAACATGTTCCAATCATACTGCTAGTAGATGCCTCTAAAAATGTACCAAAAGTGTACCAATCGAGCATCTAAGATAGTCTTTCAACAATCAACCATATATCACCACCATACATACAACAATTATGTATGTCGACACGTAATCATGAAAACCTGCAACAAACATGTTATAACCTACAACAGACCATGTCAGACCCTGCAACATAGAGTTATACTATGATACCATGTTGCAACTCATATGCATAGCCCTTTTCCCAAGGATTTTTACTATAGATACATGACTTATTACATAGACAACTCGTGTATGTATGCGACCTATTCATAGGTCATCTTGCGTATGTACGTAACTGTTACCTTGTGTATGTACGTAACTGTTACCATTGTAACCCTCATATGATTCTGAAGATGACAAACTTGATATTCCCTTAAGGATGCCACTATGTTCTGATTGATCAGTCTTCTTCACCCACTTCTGAAGGTGTCTCTCCTTCTCAGAACTTGAACTCTGAGCTTCCATATTTTAAAAAATGTCTCCTTTCCTAACTTCATTCCATCTTCTAGTCATCCTATATGACGTCCTCATCATGGAATTTATTCTTTTGTTCCATCAATCCTGGGATTTGTGGCCAAATCCACTACAGTTGTATCATCTCATGCTATGTAAATGAGCAGCAATGTGTCCTACTTAATCACATCTCCAACACCTTAGGGTGTTATGAAATATTTCATTATCTCTCCTTGCATAAAATCTGCATTCCAAAGCTTTGCAACCATATTCATTACATGAGTAACATTGAACATGAAAAATATTTTCATACCTTTGCTTTGGTGTCCATCTGGAAGGTGTCTTGAATTTGATTTGAGATGTAAATATGCCTTCTTGATGTCTTCCATGGTTTGTTCTTTTGAAACTTTCCTTTCCTTATGTAGATGATTGAATTGCAACATTATTTCCATCCTTTGAGACTAAGTGACTTACCTTATGCTTCTTTGAAGTTCTTGCTTCAGCATGTGTATCTCCTTTCTTGTATCCAAGACCTGATTTATCATTTGGTGATATTTGACTATCCAATATCTCATTCAAGATTGTTGAGCTATTCAATAATTTGTTTGAATTCTCTACTTTCTTTCGAAGATCAACAACTTCAGCTTCCAACTTATGACATGACTCTTCCTTTTCATTTACTTGATTCTTTAGTAATTCCTCTACTCTTTTGGCTTCTTCAATTTGGGTTTTGAGATTAACTTCAAGACTTTTGCTAATTTCATCATCTAGCTTCTTATTCTCTTGTATTTCATTCTTTAGTCTTTTGATCTCTTCTTATTTTTATTCTAATTGAGTCTTTTTACTTTATTCTTGTTACTTGAGCATTTCCTTTAACTTCAATACATGTCTTTGATTCTTTTTAATAAACTTTTTAGTGTTATTAGAAAGATAGCTATATTCTATGTAACAATGGTCATAGTTGTATTCAAATAGACCCCATTCAACTTTCCATTTAATCTCTGATAGTTCTTCTTCTACTTCTTCCATGGGATAACTATCATCTAATTCTACACATACTATCTATAGATTTTGTTATTCACTTGTAGAGAAATATTCAACATCATCGCATTTTGAAATATTGCAATCAGGGGTTTTTGGAGATTCTTTACCTTTATTGATCTTGATAGAATTGTCTTCAAGGTCTTCCTCCTTGCCAACATCATCACATTTGGAATCATTGCAAATAGAGGATGTTGGAGATTCTTTACCTTCATTTTTCTTGATGGGGTTGTATTTAGTGTATTGCTTCTTGCTTTGGTATGCCTCCTCTAGCTTTANTCCCATGCTCTGTTTGATAGAACTTGAGAGTACACTAATAATGGTATTGAGAGCCAATGCAACATTCTTGTTTTCTTCCCTTTGAGATAGAAACTTTGACTTTTTCTTCAAAGGAACTGATCCACCAATAGCTTCTTTCCAAACACCCACTCCTATTTCCTTCAAATGCACTTTCATTTCTATTCTCCATGTAGAATAATTTTTCTCATCAAGGATTGGAAATTCCCCATGGATTTGTGTGTCCATAGATCTCCTCCAAGCTTTTTAAGGCTTATAGTGAAGGCCCTCTCTCATACCAATTGTTGGACACATCGACCACACTGAGAGGGGGGGGGGGTGAATCATTGCAACTCTCTTTTTAAAACTTACCTTCACAAAACTTATTGGCTAGCAATAACCAATTACTCATCACTCATTAATGTCATTTATAATCAATTGTATGTGAACATATATCAACAACATATAAAAATAACATATATTATAATAAGTCATCACCACAAGGAACACAAAGAACACAAAGTGTATGCACAATTTTATTTTTATTACAGACTACAATCCTTCGATTATCAACAATAATTGAATAGATTTACAGCTCCACAAGACCACCAGCTCTACAATCCAATACTCAACTTAAACAAATCAACACAAACTGAGAAGATGAATCAATCCTCAAAAGATACCAATATCTCAACAGGTACATGACCTGTTAGTAGTGCAACAAACGTACGTACTAAAACCTGTGCATGCCTTAGGGTTTTCTCTCTATGAAAAACTCAAATTCTTTGCAGTCTTCAGTCACATCTACTTTTGTCTTTCATTGTCCCATATGAACCATAACCAATCACAACACATCTATCCTCTCCCACATATTACGGATTCTCCTCAACCATAAAATATGAATGCTACTTAGTCATGTATAAGCAACTAGTATACTATGAAAATCATATCAGTACTTAATCATAAGAGTGTTTCTCACTCTATCAATCAACCAACATAACCATATCAAAATAGCCATACCAATAATTCCTTAAGCATTCTCCATACAATAAGCAAGAATATCCATCCAGACAACTATGTAACAATACCAGAGATTCTATGGAATATCCGAGCCCATGGAATGCAGATATGGACCTTCCTTAAGACTTCAAGAACATGGCAACATCTCACACTCAAGTCTCCATGAATTCATCCAACTGTATGCACTCTTCCATCCTTTAGCCCCTTTCTATGCTCTTCAATCTATGTTGAAGAGATGATTTTCACAAGAGACCTTTTCTTCTTATTTATACTCTCCAAGTAGCTTCCTTATAAGCATCTTCTATGACACTTTGTCCACATAGTCACCTATGTCAAACTTTGCCCAATTTTCCACTTGACCACTTAACCCATTTTCCTCATTTTAGGGTTAACCTTCTTATAACCACTTTCCATAGTTAGAAAGTTCTCCATTCACTTTATTATTTAACTAATCCTCCTTGACTTTGTAACTTCACTTTATTAATTAAATAATCCTCTTTGATTTTGTCACTTTACTTTAATATTTAAATAATCCTCTTTGACTTTGTCACTTTATTATTTAAATAATCCTCCTTGAATTTGTCACTTCACTTTATTATTTAAATAATCCTCTTTAATTTTGTCACATCACTGTATTATTAAAATATTCCTCCTTGACTTTGCCACTTCACTTTATTATTTAAATAATCCTCTTTAATTTGTTCACTTCACTTAAATATTTAAATAACCCTCTTTGACTTTGTCACTTTATTATTTAAATAACACTCCTTGACTTTGTCACTTCACTTTATTATTTAAATCATCCTCTTTGATTTTGTCACTTCGCTTTATTATTTAAATAATCTCTTCTTTGCAAGCACTTTGACTTCTTTGACCTTTTGGGGCTTCAAGACAACATATCAGGGTTCTCCATCTTCGTAAGGCCATAACTCTCAAACCGGGAGGAGTGATGTGACATTCCACATACCATCATAAATGGCTTGAAAAACACTATCCATCTAGGATAGTTTCACTTACAAATTCATTGATCTTCATCTCATTATTCCACAATTAAGCATGGGTTCTCTAACCATACTACTAGGATAACTCAACCACAAAACATCTTCCCGTGAGGACTTTCACCATAAGGGGACTACTTTGGAGTTCACCACAAAGTGTCTTCTCGTGAGGTATTTCACCATAAGGGGACCACTTTGGAGTTCATCCATTTGTATTGGAGTTCACCGAAAAGCATCTTCTCATGAGGGATTTCACCATAAGGGGACCACTTTGGAGTTCATGCATTTGTAAAACCATGACAAGACAATAATGAGTCATCTTTACATCAATCCAACTACAACTCATTGATCCATCTTCATCTATGCATCTCATCATATGACTATGACTCCACTTGACATCAATCCATTTACATCAAAGACAATACTTCATCCATCAATCACTACAACAATATACTATGACAAGACATTGTTACTTTGACATCAATACTTTGGCATACAAGACTTTGGAATCAATGACAACATGATCCAACAACCCTTATGTGGGAAGGTTTTCGCAGGACCAAGATGTGGCAATTGGATTTGTCTACCTAACAAAAGATCCAATGTTTGTTTCATATATTTGGAGAGTTATCCTCACCACCTATTCCAAATATCTACACTTAATATAATTTTTATGTGCTACCAGATAAAAAATATCAAATTAATTTTATTACCACTTAGTTTTAAGGGTTGTTGTTTTACTGAAAATCACACGGAAGTGAAATTGATGATGTGTGACCCTGAATAAAAATATCATGTAATAAGATATGAAATGCAACTTTTTGTTCGATGAATTCTAATTACATGAGAGAGAGGGTACATTTTTTTTTGAAACACAAAACTAAAAAATGCAATTGTTTTCAAGAAAGATCCGAATATTTTCACAAAACAATCAATGACTTAATTATTCTAGTTTGGCCTAAAAGTCTAAATGCATAAGATTTGTCCTCTTGATTTAAAAATGCAAATGAATGAAATTCTACTTAAGTTCTTTATTTTTCAATTAACATGAAAGTTTATAATGAAAGAAAAAAAATATTCTTCAAGGGAAAATACGCATTCACAACTCAAGACACAACAAAAAGATACAAAATGAAACAAACGACCATGAGCATAGTTTATTTTCGATTTCAAGATCGTTAAAAAAATGAAATTGTATCTCTGCCATATAGTCGAGTATTTAACTACATCTCATACTTGAACCTTCATTTCATCCACCTATGTCAGTTGATCATTCTTTTTCCTCCCTCACTAGTGAACATTTTCATATTAGTAGCAAGGAGTCTATTATAGTATAGAAACTGGTGATAGAAGAAGACTCAATGGATGGAACGAAGCTTGGGGGGGCATGTCTTGAGCCTCTGGTTATCATGCTGTAGTTAAGTCCCTATCTTCTTAAGTTGGGGGAAAAGTACCAACCACCCATGGGTATACCTCGAAACCTTTTGAAATTACATTGGGAAGTTTCGAGCATAGTTAAATCATTGGACATTATGTTGGGAAGTTTCGAGCAGAGCTAGTGTTTAGTTTCAATCTCGCGAAAAAATGAAACCTACCCAAGCATAGTTTTACTTTGTTTCAATCTTGTTTAAAAATGAAACCAATCTGAAGCTTAGTATTTTTTCTTTCTTATGCTCATAAATACATGAGAATATGTTACCGAGCTTAGTATTTGTTCTTTCTAGTGTTTGTAAATCCATGAGAATAAGTTACCGAGTATACTTTTATCACTTTTTTGGACTCATAAAAGCTATACAAAAAAATAACTCTTTAGAGTTTCCTTTAAGATCTTTTGAGACTCTCTAAATATGAAATGATTGTCAACTGATCTTGGCTCCTTTAATGCTCGTTAAAGGATTTGAAAGGGCATATATCAAGTGATAGTTTACCCTTTTTCGATCTCATCAAACCAACTATGAAAAATGAATACTCTAGTCAATCATGGCTAGAATAGTTCTCGTAGGTATTATTTTATACTGTTTTGGACTTGGGTGACTAAATTTATGAAAAAGTTAATCCTGGAGTTTTCTTTAAGATTTCTCCAAAATCCACAAATTTGAAAACCACCATGTTCCGAGTGGAGTCACCAATTTTGTTACCAGACAAATTGGGTTTTGTAGACACATAATGATCTCCCTGGATTCAGAAACCAAGACTAAAACAAAACAGATAGAACATAGAACTTTATCTAGGTTGATATAATCAAATTACCAATTAGCGAAGGATTCATATCTTGTAATCAAGACTTATGTATGATAACCTGCAAGAAACAAAAGACAACAAAGGATAAAGAAAGAAGTATAATTTGATACAACCTATGCAAACGAGAAAGGAGAGATGAAACAAAGATAATCAAATATAGATAACCTTTGTGGGAAAGAAACTATATTATTATATTGATGATAATGAAAAGAGATTACAACCAAAGCTACCTTCATGTTTTGAAGCTCCTTCCAACAATATCATTGCACTAATACCCACAATGCATCCATTAAAACTATCACCATCAACTGATTCCTTTACATAATATTGAATTCCTCAAAGCCAAATAATTACTAATAGTCCTCTAACAACAAACGAGAAGCAAAGCTTTCAATCATTATTCTGCATTCACTATTTTCTATTATCCTTTTATGATGAGAGAAGACTTATTTTATATATTGGAAAGTAGGTTAGCATCACCCCTAATCAAGAGTACAAGTGAGATACAAACCAATCAAAGGACACCTCATATCCGAAGATTCTCTTCTAGAAAATTTTTGAATTTCTTCAATTTCCTTCCTTTCAAACAATGCCACACCCTGTGAACTAGAAACATATGACATTATTGCAGGATGAAATGGTGAAATATGAGACACTTAAGAGTGTCGCACCCTGTAATGGTAGAACATGTGACACTTTCCTAAAAAGGTGTTTTTCAATACGTTCTAAATTATTTCAGGAAAAGGCCTTTCTGCAGTGATGATGTCTTTTAAGCTTTTGATGATGGAAATAAGGTGAAAATTATCAGTTGGGACAAAATAATGTGTAATATATGTGTTTTCCCCTCTACAAATCTATTGCATTCAATTATACATGCTAGATATGATATGTCCTTGAGTAGGGATTATTAGATATGATTTGGTTTATGATTTCCTAACACTTGTAGGAGTTGTAGAATTGGTATTTGTTTGTTGATTGTGTGTAGAAAGTAGATCACAAGAGATATATCTAGGATATCGAGAGTTTCATTAGTCTGACTTGTGAGGATAACCTTCGATAAATAGGTATGTCATTCTCCTTCTCTTATTGTAAAAGGAACTATTCTAATTAGATCTAGGGAAACCTCCTAGATATCTATACATGTTATCTCTCTTGAATCAACGACAGATCCAAGGGAGACTAGGCTTATCCATAGGCCAAATGTATCTGTAATTCCTGGTTTGGGATCATATAACATCATTATTTTTCAAAAATTGGGATCAGTATAAGCTAATGTAAGAAGTTTATGAATTTATTGTTGAATTTATTAAAGAGATCAAGATTATAGCCACATAGTTGGTAGATAAGCCAAAGGTGGCTATTGATTTGATTAAGTTATTGAATAGAAGATCTAAGGAGGAGCTTAGGAATTTAAATATAGAAGATATAATCAGCCTCATAATGGATGCAAATAAGGTTTTGGATAAGAATATACTCATGCACATCACAAAGTGAAAGGTAGATGAGCCAACTAGTGAAGTAGTTACATTCAATAAAAATTTCAAGAAAGTAATCAATTATGGGTTTCCTAATTTATGGGAAGGTGTTGGAGATCTCTATCTATAGAAAAAACTATCGGAAACATCTGGATAACATAAGAAATTATGATAGTAGTTTTAGGAAATTGAAAGTATCTCTGAAAGGTCAGGATGTGATGTATATTCTTGTTTTATATTTTACATTATTATGCACTCTGATATGGATTTTTAAAAATATTCCTCCACCATCATATGAGAGATTCACATATTTGGAAGAAATGACAAGAAACCTAAAACAATTAGAGTATGATATGGGCAATGTATGAAATAATATGTGTAGATATCTTAAAGTACAAATTCCAAGACAAGGTCAAACAAATGGAATGCACCCAAAACCTCCTAAATTAATTTTGGTTGGGAATAATTTTTACAAATGTTATTTTGTTTTTAAATAAATCAAGCTGATGAAGTTAGATAAACATTTAAAGAGCCCGGGAAGTAGTTTAAATAATCAAGAAGTGGTTTTACTCAAGAACAAGGGCTCTAAATAATAACTTAGGTTCATTAGCGCATTTTTATTATCATGCATACACAGGAAGAGAATCTGAATATCAAAGTTCAGAGATCAACTTAGCTCAGTCAGAAAGAAAGATTATGAGAAGGAAGACACCAACCTTCTATGGATTCAATGATTTTCTATAGTATTAGTCTATAAATTCAAACTTTATTCTTATCCATTGTAATTTATTCTTAAGATCCACAATTTCCATCTATGTAATGTACTTTGAAATAAATGAATAAAAGATCCCTCCAGGATTTTGACTCCAAAGATGTTGTAAATGTGTTTGGGTTCATCAATGAATAAGGTTTATTTTAGTCTATGACTAATCTTGTTTCATTTATTGTTTGAAATATTCATATTAATGTAGATTATGTGGTATGTGAATGTATCAAACAATTATTTGTATGAGTTCAGGTAACTAAACTCATAATTCATATTTTTTAACACTACTAAATTATTTAATTCTCAAGACATTTTTTTCATAGAAATCCTTGCAAGATTTATCTACAATAGATACCTTGAATGCATAGATCCCTTTCACACAATCATTCATTATTTTTACTCTAGAAATTCTAATACAAAGAAGATAAATTACCCCTATTTGTTGAGTTTTTGTACCTAATCATCATGTTTGAAATGTATATGAGTTATGAAGAGTTAATGATTACACTTAATTTCCTTGATCTAGCAAGATAGGTTAAAAAAATTAATCGATTTTTATCTCAAAGTATCCCTAGCATCATTCCACTCACAATCATAAACATCTTGAGCAGTAACACTCTTAAATGGCACTATTGTCAGGGAAAAAATTGTGAAGTTATTTTTCCCTGAGAGATGACAAAGATCAATGTTGATTCTTCATGGAGAAAATTATTCAACACAAGTTTGTTTACCTTTATTTGGAGACTCCACAAAGGAAAATATGGAATCATAAAGAGGCATACTAGAGAAAATTTTGATCCTTCTAGTATTCCAACGTTATTAGATGTACAAAATCCAATCTCTTGGAGAAATATCAGAGAAATAATTCTGACTATAAGTAATCCTAATCCTAATCGTTTTCCTTCTACTAGTCATGGAATAGATAATTATGATAGGACATTTAATACACATCTAGAATATCATTCTTCTATACAAATTTCCTATCATCCTTTGATCAATTTACAAAATACCCCTGTAGGTATTTCTCATTCAACCAATACTTCTTATAAGTATTTCTTGAAAAATATCAGAGCTTCTCTATCTTTTGAAGATAGTAACCTAATCCTGAAGATTCTAATGGCTGGAACAAGAGGAGGAGGAAACTAAAATCCACTGCCACCTCCAGCACTAGTAAACCCTTGGATCGTATCTAAGTATGTCCCTTTAAATATTCCCAAAAATACACATGACTTACTAGAGAACTATATAAAATTTCTTCAAAGATATGATGGGGAGAAGGAGATGAGATCTGAAGAGAACATGGATGTTTTCCAAGATTCTATATATAAATTGTTTATAGAACATGATGATGGGTTTATTATACTCTTTATAGAAAACCTTGAAGGAGATGTCACAAAATGCTTTTGAGGACTAACCCACGCCTTTATCAACAACTAAAAAGTTATTGAAACTACTTTCATAGACAATGGGGAGAAAGGACATACTGAATCTACTAAATCACAGAATTTGGATCCTTAAATAATAAATTTAATGAATTCGTAGTTGAATTTAATAGGATATTCAATAAACTTTACAACAAAACCCTTGTGGATATCCAACCATCTCATGTAGATGCAAAGGTGATGTATGTTGGATCCTTTGAGGATGATTTTGCCATAATTCTGAGACAAAGAGAGAGAGAGAGTGAGAGAGAGAGAGAGAGAGAGAGAGAGAGAGAGAGAGAGAGAGAGAGAGAGAAGGTACCCAACTCTCTTAATGATACATGATGATGCTATTGATATTCAGGGAAACATGACAACTTTAGGAAAAATTAATGTAAAAACATATCAAATTGATAAAGAAAAGAAGGAAGTTAAAGAGGAAGTTGGTACCTAAGTTACAAGTAAAGGTTCTCACATAGGTAAGATTGAAGAGATATCAAGACTCATTAGGAATTTATCAAAAAAAACCTCTAGGATGGAAATGATGAAGGAATCCCTCCAAATAAACCTCCTAATGAAGAATTATCTCAACATACTAATAAATTTAGGAGACCCTTTAAACCATAGATGTTCATAAGGGATAGGAGAAATGAAGAGTATTCTCGTAGACCTTCGATAAAAAACAACAATGAAAACAATGTAGTGGAAGACCTAGGAGGTTGGGAGTACATAAATTTTCAAGAGAAAATACACTTAATTCAATATAGGAAAGAAGTCATGCATCTTACACAACATGAAACTATGAAACATCTTTAAATGTTAAATCTCAGAGTGTGCACCAAGGAGGAGATTATGGGGGATTATCAATTTCACAACATAGATTGATTTATGATTATTTATAATAAGAGTTAAAAAACAAGTATGGCCTTAGACCCAGACCTATTATGGTATCAAAAAATTGTAATTATTCTACACCTAAAAAACTACCAGTAAATCAACTCAAGAATAAAGAAAAATAGACAGTGACTATCACACATAAGATTGATTCACATGATCAAGTGAAGGGGGTAAATGATCATAGAGACATTAAAAATCCTTTTCAACCTTTTAGCATTGAGCATGAATTAGGGAAAATTGTTATTCATGTTCCATTGGTAGTGAAAAAACGTATTTATCAAAATAAAATTGATAATGTTACACATGGAACAAATATTAATAATCAACCTAACACCTTGAATATACATGATGAATTTCCAACAATTACATTTGGAAATCACATAGACAATAAATAGGACTCAGTTACACCTTTTCATGTGACTTTAAAAATACATGATAAATTGTTGCATAACTGCATGTTAGATTCTAGAGCCTCCCATAATCTCATTCCCAACCTCATAATATCAAAATAGCATGAAAACCTCAGAATAAGTACTCCATGACTTGACAAAGAGAGAAATCTAGATAATAAGCCTCTTCAAGGGGGAAACCTCCTTATACATAACATGAATTCACAAATGCAATATGATTCCAAATGCAAAGGTCTCCTTGGTATATATATGATACTAGGAGGAACAATTACAACAAATGAACACAAGACAACATTAATAAAATAACAATAGTAATGTAATATGCCCCAATTAAAGGGTAATGTGCCATGATTTACGGCTTAACATGCCCCTTACCTTAAGACACGTGTTTTCCTCAATGCTTGAGTAGTTCGATGTGATTTTTCAAAAGAATCATCTTCCCACGTAGAATATTCAATAGGTAGTTTCTTCCACTTAATGAGATACTCCGAAATTAATCTATTCCTCAGTTGGAGAATTTTTGTGCCCATGATATCTTCATGGTCCAATATGATTTATCCTTCCTCTTCAAGTTCTAGAAATATAGTTTGAACTGATATATGCTCATCTATAACCTTCATTAAGCATGAAACATGGAAAAATGGGTGTACCCGTGAAGATGCATGAAGCTCCAATTTGTATTCCATAGTACCAATATTTTGCAACACCTTATAAGGACCATAGTAATTCGATGATAATTTATTATCATTCTTAGCTTGCTTGAGGGAAATCTCTTTGTATGGTTGTAGTCTTAAAAATACCCTATCCCCTACTNTATCTTCTTGTTCTTTCATGGGATTTTTTTCCATGGTCAGGTTGTCCTTTAAGAGTTGGAGTACTTGTTTTTGATTATCGATGTGTTATTCCAGTCCTTGAACCTTGGATATTTATTTTAGAGATGAAGTGATGGACGGTGGGTAATATCCATAAAGAGCCATAAATGGTCTGATATTTTCGTAGTATGAAAGCAAGTGTTATTGATCCGGATAAATTTCGGCACGAAATGAGAGTGGAGATATAATAAAGAAATGCACAGAGATATTGCGTATATCCAATAATATAACAGAAATATATCAGAGATGCAACCATAAACACAGAGATACAGTAATACACGATTTCTATTAATGAAAGAAATGTACAG
>JASDQU010211316.1:6182-18664 GCA_032191745.1 Picea mariana | reverse complement strand
TATTATTAAATAGTGTACATGAGGGTTAATGAATGATTAATTATTAAGTGAGTCATTAATTAATTAAGTATTAAATTAATGGTTAATAATAAAAATATAATGCTAATTTAAGTTATGTTCCCGTGAATGGGATAAGGCATGATAAGGCATTTAATAATATGATAAGGCATTTAATAAGGGATAAGGCAGTTAATAATAGGATAAGGTCATTAAGAATGGGATAAGGGTAATAAAGAGCTAGGTGGTAGTGAATGTGCAAGGGCGGTGAAGGAGGAATAAGGTAGGTGGAGAAGGATTATGAAGGATTCATTCATTCATTCATTCATTCTACGAGACGGGGAGAAGGGAATTCTACGAGAGGGGAAAGCTTGGAGGATTGGAGAGTGAAATCTACAGTGGAGTTTACAGTGCACCGGGGGGGCTGAAGAGGTTTTGGGCTCAGAGGGCTAGGACATCCATTGATGTCCTAGGGATAGGCGCACTAGTTGGTAGGGTGGCTGGTTTTGGGGTGTCCTACGGAGCAGGTTCAAGCGAAGGGAGCAGGTTCAAGCGAAGGGAGCAAGCTGTCGCGGATAGCATTAGAGTGAGGTATGTAAGTTCAAATTCATGGATTGTTTACCGAGATTTATTACTTACTGCCGAATACTACTTGCGTAAGTGTTAGCGTAAGTGTTGAGATAATTTGAAAAATTTGAAAAGTTTACTTCTTTGTAAAGCTCATAGAAATTACAGAAAAGCTCATAGAAATTACAGAAATTAAGTAATTTGGTAGAAATTTAAACGTTAATTCAAAATCCGGTTACTGCACTTCCTCTTCTGGAGGATATTCCTCTGACAAAGGCAATTCTCCTTCTCATCCTTCCACACCCAATACACCAATGGTGAATTAGAACAACCTTGCTAGACCTTGGCTTGATCAGGATGATGTAGTTGTACCTGGAGCTCAGCACCCTCTACCTAAACACCTGGAGAAATGGCTTCCCAAGTTTGACCCTAACTCAAAATAGATCGCTCAAGATCACATTAAAATTTTTATGTTAGCCATTAGACTCTGTAATGTCGAACATGAAGACATTATCTATAGGTTGTTCCCTTATACTTTTGAGGGTAATGCATCCACATGGTACTTTTCCCAGCAAACCCATACCATCGTGTCTTGGGAAAAGTTTGAGTCATGCTTTTTGGAAAAGTTCATAGACGGTAAGACTCTGGAAGTCCTATTCATGGATCTTTCTAGCTTAAGAATGAACCCAAAAGAAAAATTTAAAGAATTTAATCAAATATTCATAACTCTTAAAAACCGAATCCCTGCAGATTCCATGCCTGCCGAGAGTCTTATAATAGCTTACTACACTAAAGATTTGCATCAAAGTATAGCTATTTGGGTTAAACGATCTAAGAAATCCACGTTGTCAGAGGCCTTCGAGGAGGCCAGCCAGATTGAAAAAGACATACTTAGTCTTAAAGACTCTTCTAGCAATGAAACTGAGACTAGTTCTTCTACCAAAAAGAAGATCGAAATTCTTCCCATACCCACTCCAAGTAAAACACAACCTGAAAACTCTGATTTAGAAAACTAAACTAAAGTTGTTCAAAAACTATCAAATCAAGTTATAGACTTAAAAAGGTCAACCGAAGAAGCTTCCTCAAGTAAAGGACCCTACAAAACCCCGTTCTGGAAGCCTTTACCTACCAACCGACCTAACCCAACCACCGAAGGCCTAAATCTAGAAAGTTTGCAATGTTCCCTTCAAACAATTCTAGAAGCCCAAGATAACTTGATGCCCCCTGAGATCCCTCAAGAGCAAGAAAAAGTTCAAGAAGAACAGTCTTCTTCAAATATTTTTGGACACTTCTTGGATAGCATCTTTCAAGCTAACTTCAAGACAACTCACCCTTATAATACTAGGAGTAAGACAACAAACAAATCTTCTACCGAAAACACTACAACTTTACCTCCAAAGCAATCTAAATCAGCTGAGACTAAACAGAGTAATGTGAACCCCAATTTAGATTATGATGTTGTTGAAGATCTTAAAAAGTTAAGGGCTAACATTTCTATTTATGAGTTATTGAAGTTTCCATTTCTGCTTCAAAAAATGTTGCAAAATATTTCATAGAACAACAAGAATGGTAATTCAAGTGGTAACAAGGTTGTGCAAAACAAAGTCCCTCAGAAGATTTCCACTAAAAGTAATCCTGATCCTCAAGATAAAGGAAGCCTTCCTGTAAGTAATGTAAATAATGTAGATAAAGTAGCTTTAGAAACTGCGAGTAAAAAGCCACAAGCTACTACTCTTAGTACTCACAAAAATGTACCTCCTTTCTTGTTAACTTTTGAAATTTTTAACAGAAATGTACATAATTGTATGGTGGACTCAGGGGCGTCATCCAATGTGATACCTTGGTCTGTCCACCAGAAGATTAACGTTGAAGTGGAACCATCTACTTTAAAAATCATACAATTTGATCGAACCAATGTTAAGGTTATAGGCGAACTAAAAAATGTACTTATTACATTATCGTCTAACCCCAAGGTTCATCAGATTATTTATATAATCGTTGTGGATATTTCAGAAGTGTATTGTTTCTTTTTAAGCAGGGATTGGTCGGAGTAGCTACATGGTTACTTCGCGACAGACTGGTCTCACTTATGGCTTCCAGAGAATGGCATGCCTAACAAGATCAGGGTAAATTGTGAACATTACCTTAAGTTCACAGTCACAGATTTGAACGATCCTAATGAACCATATACACCTTATGTTGATTCACCCAAGGTCCAAGGGATGGACACCTTTTTCAGTAATTTCATGGCTGAGGTTTCACCTATCATCAATCCAGAACAACAATCCGAGATTGTAGCATGTATGCAACCAACAACTTCTACGCAATGGTCCCATGTGCTCGATGGAAACCAAATTTGGTCTCTATATTTTGACGGGTTTAAGTCTAAATAAGGAGCTGGTGCAGGCTGCA
This sequence comes from Picea mariana, assembly GCA_032191745.1. Lineage (NCBI taxonomy): Eukaryota > Viridiplantae > Streptophyta > Pinopsida > Pinales > Pinaceae > Picea > Picea mariana. The sequence goes on along the minus strand of JASDQU010211316.1, from coordinate 15,688 downwards.
TCATTATCGATTCGGTAGGTAACAAGACATTAATTACATGTAGACTAGAATTTGAATGTACTAATAATACTGCAGAATATGAGGCTTTACTGCAAGGTCTCAGAAAAGCTCTGGATATGAACATTCAAAACCTGTTTGTATTTGGCGACTCTGAAATAGTGGTTAGACAGGTAAGAGATTCTATCCACTATCTCTCTCCGCATCTCAAGAGATACCAGTCTGAGGTATGGAGTTTAATGAATAAATTTTCTGCTTTCAATATAAATTCCATTCCTAGATTAAATAATGATGAAGACGATCTATTAGCTAATGTAGATTCTAAACTTCTTCCTGCATAAAGCTTGTCCCCAGACACATTCTTCGTTGAGTTGTTGTTTCGACCATCTATTCCTGACAATATCACGAACTGGAGAGTATTTGAGGATGATTAGTAGATTATCAACTTTCTGCACATGGAAGAAACCTTTCAAGGCACGGTGATAGATGAACGCACGCATGATGACAATTTGCATGATTTTACGGTAATACCTGATCCAAAAACCCCTGAAGATCTATCGGACATGGTAAATTCCATACCCAAATCTATAGTTAGATTAGAGAAGTTTTACAATTTTGAAGGTAAATTTAAAAATACAGTCAACTGTAAAACTAATAGTTCCTCGTTGTGTTATGAAAAAGTGAACTTAGGAACTAATGAAAATCCTCAATGCATTAACCTAGGCTTGGGATGTTCTCAACAAGAAAAAGCTGCATTTGTTAAATTATTTAAAGAATTTAAGGATGTCTTTGCATGGATGTATGATGATCTTAAAACTTTCGACCCTAATATCATACAACATGTCATTCCAATGAAGCCCCAGACCTTACCCTTGCAACAAAAACTGAGGAAGATGCACCCTAAACTAGAACCGACCGTGCAAAAATAATTGAATAAGCTCCTTAATTATAAAATAATTTTTCTTGTTAGGGACACTCAATGGGTGTCCAACCTTATCCCAGTTCGGAAGAAAAACGGGGAAATCCGACTCTGCGTCAATTTTCGAAACCTCAATAGAGCGTTTGATAAAGACAACTATCCTATCCCCCCCATGGAACAAATTCTTCAACAGGTATCTGGTTTCGAGAGGCTATCCCTGTTAGATGGTTTCTTAGGATACAACTAGGTCCTGATGTCTCCACCAGACCAACTCAAAACGACCTTCCATACCCCATGGGGCACTTATTCTTATCGTAAAATGCCCTTTGGATTGATTAACACTGGTGCCACCTTTCAGAGAGAAATAGACATTGTTTTTCGAGGCTTAATCAATCAGTCTGTCGTAGTTTACTTAGATGATGTGACTGTATATTCAAATAAAAAAAATGATCATCTAGCTCACCTACGAGCCATCCTACTATGATGTCATAAATACGGCATATCCTTAAATCCCCAAAAATCCATCTTTGTGGTAGAACAGGGTAAACTCTTAGGATTCATTGTGTCTAGTGAAGGGATGATTATTGACCCCGAAAGGACTCAAGTCATCACAAAACTTCCCCCTCCTACATCCAAAAAATCCATGCAGTCTTTCTTGGGCCATATTAACTTCGTGAGGAGATTCGTCCCCAGCTTCTCCGAAATGGTTAGGCCTTTACAGAATTTGATTAAGAAAGTCACCCAATATCACTGGGAACCCACAAAAAATCAAGCTTTCAATGCCATAAAGAAGGCCATAACAGATGCTCCGTCTCTCATGAGCCCTGACTTCTCTCAAGATTTTACACTCTATACTTTTGCCTCTGACTATTCCTATACTGTCGTCCTAGCTCAGAAGAATGTCGAGAACCAAAAAGTACCCATCGCCTTTATGAGCTCTGCTTTCAAAGGTGTTGAACTTAACTATCTAGTGGTGGATCGGCAAACCTACACTATTTTCAAAGTAGTTAAGCACTTCCGGTCCTATCTTTTGAAGTCAAGGACAAAATTCATTGTCCCCTACCCCACCGTAAGGAACTTGTTAGTGCAAAAGGAGTTCAGTGAAAAGAAAGCTAACTGGGTCACCTCCTTGCAGGAGTATGACTTAGAAATCACCCCAGCTTAGATTGTGAGAGGCCAAGGGTTATGTAAGTTGCTAGTTGATTCATAGACATGACAGCAAGAAGAAAGTGATACATCAAACCTAGGACAAAGTGATCAAAGTTTAATCGGTTGCGCACAAAACCTTGTTAGTCCCTGGTACGACGATATTAGATTCTGTCTTGAACATGGGTCAGCACCTCGTCACTTAGACCCTGCTAAGAGAAGATCCTTGAGGTTAAATTATGCCTCCATTCATCCGGTTAATGGTATACCATTTCATCAGAATTTGGACGGAGTACTGATGCGTTGTCTTGAAAAAGACGAAGCAGGAAAAGTATTGATCAAGTTGCATGCAAGAGAAGCTAGTGGTCACTTCGGTGGTGACACCACTGTGCATAAGTTTTTAAGAGCCAGTTACCAGTGGCCCACGCTTTTTAGGGATGCCCATGCCTTGTGTTGTAAATGTATCATCTGTCAGAAAGCATCAGGGCAGTTACAAAAACCAGCCTTTCCCTTGCAACCCGTTTCAATAGATTCTCCTTTCCAACAATGGGGCCTTGATATCATAGGTCCAATCAACCCTTCGTCCTCACAACAACACAAGTTTATTGTGACAGCCACATATTACTTTACTCGATGGTCTGAAGTTGCTGCGTTAAGAACTGTCAACACCAGTCAGGTAATCACCTTTCTAAATTCGAATATTATCACCTGTTTCAGTATCCATGACTGTCTAGTCTTTGACAATGCTTCATACTTTTCTTCTCTTGAGATGAGCGAGTTCACTTTGGAGAATGGAATTAATATGAAGTATTATGCTAGTTATTACCCCCAGGGAAACGGATTGGCAGAGTCAACAAACAAGAACTTGATTAAAATTATCAAGAGAACCATGGTTGAAAATCACAAAAGTTGGCACAACGCACTGTTGAACGCGTTATGGGCTAATAAGGTAACACCAAAAGGTGCTATAGGTAACTTCCCCTTTTTTCTCGTTTATGGTAGAGAAGCAATTCTGCCACCTCACATTCTTCTTCCTTTGCTTCAGTTGTCGCAGAAAGTTCAAGAAGAAGATTGTCCCCCTTTAGAAAACTGAATTAATGCTTTGATGAAGCTAGAAGAAGTAAGAGGCCAAGTTAAATGTAAGTTAGATCAACATCAACAATTGGTAAAAAGCTGGTTGGATTCTAACTTTTCTTCTGATAGGAGCTTTGAATTAGGCGATCTCGTCTTGAAGTGGGACCAACTGCATGAGGGAAAGGGAGAACACAAAAAATTTCAAAACCTATGGCTTGGATCATTTTTAATTGCTGAAAAGTTGGGTCCTATTACCTTTCGATTGCAGAATCTTGAAGGGAAGCTCGACACCTACCCGTTGAATGGCCAAGCCCTAAAGAGATACTTTTCTTGATAACTACCCTTATATATTATGTAAATATTTTATTTTTGTTTGTGTTTTCATTTTCTTTCTGTTTTTGATTTTGATTTGAATTTATCAGTTTGTGTTTTTTGAAAAATACACCCCATCCAGGTTGACAAACCTATGGTGACTGAAGCCAAGGCTGAGCCAACTGTTCCCTTTCATATCCTATTTTATGCCCCTAAGCCCTCTGCCAACCCTCCTATTGACTTGCCAGACATCGGAACCGAGAAGGCTAAGGCTACTAAAAATCCTATAAGTAGAAAAACTAAGGCAAACCCTACCGCTAATACCAAGGGTAAAAGGAACGCTAGGATCATTTCAAGGATGACCAAGAATAAACCTAAACCCTCTACTAAGTCAAAGCCTATCATAGTAAGTGAGGATTCCGACTCCGACATAGAACGTTTTTCAGCCGATGAGTATCCTTACTCGCAGGGTTTATGCCCTGAACCACCTTATGATTTCGTGACAAATCTTCCCCCTTGCCTAAGGGATAACCCTGGCTACCCTGGTATTAAGTTGCCTAACAAAACCCTCAACCATATGTCCAAACCCTCACCTGTTCTTTCAAAATCCACAAAGTCTCCCCGTGACCAATGTGATTCATGGTTGGAACGATACTACATTGATGTTCCCCTACTCCAATAAAAAATTCAATCACTGGAAGAACAAATTGCAGTATTGACCAATCAAAGAAATAAGATCCAAGCAACTGATAAGAAGCAAAAGATGATAGGCTCCATCCTTTTCAAGAATGTTGAATCGGCCACAGGCGTTATCAACTCTAAATTGGCATGATCAAGCCGTCTCGTCACTGTACAGGTAGGATTAATATAATGGGTCAAATTTGGTTCTTAAATAGATCTGTTATATTTTGAAATGGCTCTGTTATAACGAAATTCATCCTATATACATTTCACCTTGCTAAAATTAAATGGAATTTCATTTTAGATTCATGAGTTAATCATTCCCAGTGTAGCCTTTGATAGATTTTTATCAGATTCAAATGTTTTTCGTTTTGATTTGATTTGATCATGTGTCTGATTGTGTTAAGGAAATGGACATTTTGCTTCCAATTGAATTGGTTTGGTATCTACTCTGAACAGTAAGTTTTTCATGCTCAAATTAGAATACGATCATGATTGGATTTGATTTCGTTATGGTTCGGATGCTCTAATTGGTAAATGATTTCAATGATTTTGGTTGTTACGATATGTTGTGTCACATAATTTTTCAAATCGGGAATACCACTCTATTTAATTTAATTTGGAAAGAATGACTCTGTAAAAGAAAGGTTCTCATTTAAGCCTGTGCAAATGCGCCCGAATCAGGGAATGGATTTGATTCATGGTACCTACGCTAAACCCCAACCGATTGATTCGTTTGATTGGATTATTGTTAGTTCGATCATTTCCATGAGTTAGATTTGTATCATAAATGAATGCTCTATTTGATTTTGATTTGTAAAAACAAATTGATCAACGTTCATTTTTTTTTTTTTTGCCAAATCCGATTATAATTCATTGTCAAATGAACGATTTTGATCAAAGTCAATCATGTTTGCCCAATTTTCAATAACAAGTTACGAATTTTGTTGCTAATCAATCGATCCTGTTATGATTTTGTTTGAATTGATTTTTGCACCAGTTTGAATTGATCTATTCGTGGCATGAATTGTTTGCCATGTCGACACAGTTATAACGAATTTGAAAATGATCTTGTTGAATTCATACTTCCTATTGACAAGGTAACGTAATAGTTGCTTGTGATTTGTTTTGATTATGTTGAATTCGAATTTGTTATGAAATGATTGCATTATTGTTCCACATAATTTTGTCACCCGACTTTTTGGTAACAAACAAAACAGAGTATGCATATCTCTGTAGTCATTCAATTGATTTGGATCCTGTTTGATTTCGAATAGCATAACAAATTCAAATTAAATGATTCATTTTCAAATGGATATTGGATGTCAATTAAATTGAAATCTTTAAAATATTTTTAATCGATTTTAATGCTGATTTTGTGCCTTATTTAGACCAGCTACAGAATCAGATGATTCTGTAGCTGGAGAGCTTTCATCGCTTGTAATGGTTTCGATGACACAAACCCCATCCAGGTTGACAAACCTATGGTGACTAAAGCCAAGGCCGAGCCACCTGTGCCCTTTCATATCCTATTTCCTGCCACTAAGCCCTCTGCCAACCCTCCTATTGACTTGCCAGACATTGGAACCGAGAAGGCCGAGGCTACTAAAAATCCGATAAGCAGAAAACCTAAGGCAAACCCTACCGCTAATGCCAAGGGTAAAAGGAACACTAAGCTCATTTCAAGGATGACTAGGAAGAAACCTAAACCCTCTGCTGAGTCAAAGCCTATCATACTAAGTGAGGATTTCGACTCCGACATAGAACATTTTTTAGTCGATGAGTATCCTTACTCGCAGGGTTTATGCCCTGAACCACCTTATGATTTCATGACAAATCTTCCCCCTTGCCTAACGGATAACCCTGGCTACCTTAGTATTAAGTTTTCTAATGAAACCCTCAACCATATCTCCAAACCCTCGCCTGTTCTTTCAAAATCCACACAGTCTCCTTGTGACCAATGTGATTCATGGTTGGAACGATACTACATTGATGTTCCCCTAATCCAATCGAAAATTCAATCACTGGAAGATCAAATTGCAGTATTGACCAATCAAAGAAACAAGCTCCAAGCAACTGATAAGAAGCAGAAGATGACAGGCACCATCCTTTTCAAGAATGTTGAATCGGCCATAGCCATTATCAACTCTAAATTGGCATGATCAAGTCGTCTCATCGCTGTACAGGTATGATTTTGATGTCGTTTTAGATTTGAGAATAAATAGGATTAATATAATGGGTCAAATTTGGTTCTTGAGTAGCTCTGTTATATTTCAAAATGGCTCTATTATAACGACACTCATGTCTGATATTCAAATTAAATGATTCGTTTTCAAATGGCTATTGGATGTCAATTAAATTGAAATCTTTAAAATATTTTTAATCCATTTTAATGTCGATTATGTGCCTTATTTAGACCAGCTACAGAATCAGATGGTTCTGTAGCTCGTCTATAGAATTAGATTTTCATCATTTTATTAATAAAAGATCCTTATAACTTGTTTATTTTTTACCCTTTTCAAGTGAATTCGAATTGCATGGGACTTGATGAACAGTCTAGGGGATATTTGGATGTTTTAGTTTTATTTTAGTTTTCTAGTTTAGTCAACTTTGGGATATCTTCCCAGATTTATGTAAACATTTTTGATAGCTTCCACAGGGAGGTTTTACCCTATGGAAAACTTATAAATACTTATTATTTTTGTAATAAGGATCATTCTTGCTTGTGGGAGAACCAGGATTATGGATATATAATACAGACTGAGACATAAGTTGATGTTCTGCTACAACTTTCGCTTTAATAATATCAATCTTTTGTTTCATGTTTTTGTTTATCAATTTGCATTAGATTAGTGACTACTTTAGCTATCATAGTCTTTTGCAGAATGATATGTATTAATTAATGTTTCATCCATATCTGATTTCTTCCATTACTTAAAAATTCAACAATTATTTGATTCAATTTATGAATGACATATTTCTCTTCTTCATCAATTGAATTATTTTGTATAAGCCTTTGCATACAGGTTTACCTAATTGTGGAGATTTATAAATCATATGATTGTTGTGATTTTTATGTCTTGTTTGTCCTGTAAACAAACTTAAAGAGAACTGCAGCTATTGTTTACGAGAATCTTTTGGATTATTTGGTGCGGGTTTTCTCCCTCCGATCTACTAGCATAGTCATCATACAGAGGACAAATCTGGAGCATTTCTCCAGGTTAGTTTGTGATTTATTTTCGTTAATTTGTTTAGTATAATTCAAGTAGTTTGATTAGATATATTTGTAGTTTAGATTAGCAATTTAGTTTAGTTAGTTTTCTATTTTATTTCTTGTTCATAAAATTACAAAAAGTAAAAAACATTTTCCTCTGTCTTAAGGCAGAGTATTAATGAGTTTTTTCAGGTTTTATTTAAATCTGTAAATTGTGGATATTGTACATTTTGTGAATAAGTTATATTGCAGTTAGTAGTTAGATAGTTAATTAGTTAGAGTTAGTATAGTAGTAATTAGTAGATTAGTTTATTTAGTATATAGAATAGTTAGATTAGTTTAGTTTGTTTTAATAATTAGTTTTAGTTTAGTTTGTTTTATTTAGTTTTAGTTAGATTTGTTTTCTTTTGTTTTCTTAGGACCTTAGATCGGTTAACGGAGCCGCTAAACCCGTCAGGGTGGTTCATCCCAAACGGCTTGGGTTATTAGACAACCTCGGACTTGTTCCACTCTCTCAGTTGACAGACGGTCGATTTCGCCCATCAACATGCATCAACCCAGAAAATGGGAAGACTACCTGCCATTGGTAGAATTCGCCTACAACAATGGCTACCAAGCATCCTTAAAGATGAGTCCCTTCGTCTTCCTCTATGGTAGGCCATGTAATACTCCACTCAACTAGAGTAATCCTATAAATAGGATTTCTTTTGGACCTGACATGTTGACAGAAATGGAATATCAAGTGACTCAGATAAAACAAAATTTGAAGGTCGCTCAGAACCAATAGAAAAGTTATGCTGACCAAAAGAGAACTCCAAGAGAGTTTAAAATAGGAGACCATGTATATCTCAAAATTAAGCCCAGAAGTAGTTCCCTGAAAACGGGAGCTTGTGCCAAGTTGGCAACCCAGTATTGTGGACCCTTTGAGGTTCTAGAAAGAGTGGGACCTATAGTCTATCGGCTAGCACTTCCTCCCACCATAAAAGCACATAATGTTTTCCATGTTTCATTATCGAAGAAATATGTACATGATGCTAATCATATAATTGACTGGTCTGTGATCCAGGTGGAATTGGAGGGAGAATTTCTACCAGAACCCCAATGCATATTGGACCGAAAGGAAACCCCACTCCAGAACCGAACCATTGGACAGGTAAAGGTGCAATGGAGACATTTTGGCCCAGATAAGGCTACATGGGAAATGGAGGATGCCATGAGATAGGCATATACAATTTTGTTTACTTATTTACATGAAATTCATGTTAAAAGATAAGAACATCGAGAATGATGTTCCTTTAAGGGGGAGGAAAGTGTAACACCTTGTTTCCCCCATTTTGTAAAAATAACTAGACTAGCCCCGAATTGTGGCAAACTCAGAAATGTGAATATGTAATGTGAATGGACCTTGTGGAAGAGGTCGATGAATGTGAATAACATTATGAATTTATATTGTAGTACTACTGAGAGGGGATTTGCTGAAAAAGATACCACGATGGCTATAGAAAGGCAGTGGAAGGCACCTAGAAAGGTGGCATTAACTTCCACTGAGAATCAATACCGTATTTGGACTCGACTGGCCTGGAGAACCAAAAGCGGCTCGCTGACCTCGAATTAAATGTCTCACAGGATGGTAGGCATATGGATCCTCAAGAGTTAATGAGGTATGGGGAGGTGAACCTCCCATCCGTAGAGCTGACAGGCCTGACCAGTGCGAGGGAAACCAGGCCGCACACAACTTCACAAGAGGATAAAGCATAGGGTAGAAGAGATTGGGGGGGACGACGTGAGGGGAAGAGGAGAACTCTGGAAATATGCAGAGTGGGTGATAGCAGAGAGAAAGGAGAGTAATCTTCGCTCCTAGTCACTGGAAAACATAGATGTAGTCTCACAACATCATGGTCTCAGCTTGGGCGTGGCTAGTGGTAAATACGTTGGGAGTCACTGAGCCTACGGTTCGGTGGAAACGAGCACCCCTCTCAGTAGTTTCACAACCCCTGGTGTTATTTCTGATAATTTTTTCCCTCTGGCATCCTAATATATATATATATATATATATATATATATTCTGACATTTATGTTTATAAGCTGTGAAACGGTGAATGATTTCAGAGTAACAATATCTATTTATGATGCATGTTTATAATGAAAAGAATACCTATGGAT
>JASDQU010211308.1:30828-42194 GCA_032191745.1 Picea mariana | reverse complement strand
CAATTCACTTTTTAATATCATGTTTTTAATTTCTGTTTTCAGTCATTTTCTTATCATAGCTTGAATGATTAAACTAGACATAGTATAGTTTCCTTTCATGCAATTTCCTTTCATAGATTAAGATGCAATTGAATTTCTTAATTAGATAATGATGATCTCATCATGATGTTGATGGCTTATACATGAATATGTAGGGTATTTAACATTACTTTTATCATGGCTAAGTTTTCATTGGACTGTTTACTTCACACCTTTCATTTCGCCATTGAAATTAGTATTGAGCTTATACCATTAGAATTGTCCTTTGTTGTCAAGTGTCATCGAGATATCATCCACCACCACCGAAGGCATTCACACAACCACCCGCATTACATTTGAGTGTTTCATAGATTAAAGTTAGTTTCTTGCTTTCATAAGCTAGAAAAGATAGTTTCTTGTTTTCATAAGTTTAGTTGATAGTCTTTCTTGCTTTCAATACAATAGATTTCCTTTCATGCATTGCATCGAGCATTTAAATTTCCTTTCATACAAGAAAAATAGTTTTTCATTAGGCATTTAGTTCACTTGCCTCTTAGGCTAGGTAGTTGTTCAATGAGAAGTCTTTGCTTACTTGTCTTTTGCCTTATGCTTTTGCTTGCTTGTCTATTTGCTTTAATAGGGTAGTTAGGTGTTTTTGCTTTCTTGTCTATTTTCTTTAATAGGTTAGTTAGGTGTTTTTTCTTGCTTGTATATTTTCTTTAATAGGTTAGATAGGTTATTTTTCTTACTTTCTTATTTATTTTCTTTCATAGGGTACTTTCTCATTGAATGTAGGTTGGCAAGTTAAAGGTAGTTTACTTTCATCATTTGCTTAGTATGCTTAGTAGTTTACCTTTACTTACTGTCATGAATCAGTTTTCTTTACATAGAGTTTTCATTCGCTTTCTTAGGAACTATCCATCAGTCCTTGGCCCAAAAGTACTTAGGTTACCTAGTTTTTTTTTGCTTAGTAGGGTTTGTTCATTAGATAGGTTTGCTTGAGTAGATTAGCCCTAGATAGTTGCTTTCTTTAGTTAGTCTACACTCCTACTAACCTTTTTACCTTTGGCATATATTTTTCTACAACTCTAAGTTTACTTACCCCAGGTTGACAATTTAATTGAGGGTAGTTTAGTGTCTTTTTTAGTACATATAAATCACCTAACATTTTGGGATCGTTCCTGGGGAGTTGTCTTAAGGTAAGAAGTAATTAGGAATTAGATCATCCTTATACCTTAGCATTAGTTTGGTGGCAGGGGAAATTTAAGATGAAAGGTAAGAACCTGCGCATTTGCTATAGCAGGTTCCCCCAAACCCAATAATAGTTTTTCTTTTTGTTTGCTTTCATGAATAGACCTAGGAATCAAATGGTATCTTTTTCTTTTCTTTTTTTACTTTATTTCATGAATAGTCCTAGAGACCCACAAGGTAGATACATTAAATCAAAATCAGACCTTTCAACCAAGGTTCCTTCTGATCTCTTTGGGGGAAGGAACGTTCCGCTTATAAAATCCATAGACCGATACCAAAAAACAGAAGCTAGCTCGACTCAAAGAGCTAAAATAGTCTCTGAAGGGACTAACATAGGGAGCACTATAGAACAAGAAATTGAAGCATCAATCATACTAGGACAGGAGGCAAGACCACTCAAGTCTTCCACAAAACCAAACAATACAACCTTTTCTTTTACACCACCACCAGGGGACCCTAGTTTTAAAGATATCATTGAACCTGAACAGGTGAATATTTTGTTTGGTAGCTCATCCAATGTAATTATCTCTCAGATTAGCACATAAAATTTGGCACCAATAATCTCAACCAGCTCGAGTAGAGTCCCAGACATCCAATCAGTAGAAAGACCTTTTCATCAAAGGGAAACCTTATTCTCTTCAAAGATAAAACCACTTAGGTACTCTCATTTTGGAAACCAAGCCAATATGGATGATTAGGAGGACCATAACAATGTAAGACATGGAGAGGAAGAAGAAACTGGAAACCAAAACGAAACTACCTTTGGGTTTACGATTTTAGACACCACTCCAAATGTCAACATGAAGAATATTCCTCTCTCATCACTGCCTAGCTTTTATGGTAAAAATAGTGAAGATCCAAACACCTTCCTATTTGAATTTGACATCTTGTGTAGGAGCTACAACTATGTGCAAGATGCCCAGAAATTAAAACTCTTTCCTGCCACCCTCAAAGACTGTACATTAAGATGGTTCATGGGGTTGGGAGAACCCAGTATTAGGTCTTGGGAATCCATGAAAGGCATCTTTCCTAAGAAGTACCAAGACTACTGCAATACCAAAGAGTCTCATAATGACATATTTAAAGTCCAACAGTTAGAAGACGAGACCCTTGAAGACTGTATGGAAAGATTTGGTTATATCTCCCAGAAGTGAAAATACCATGACCTGAGGACCTCCCAGAGGATGCAGTTAGTGCTCTTTTCCTTAAGGGAATTTCAGAAGAATATTTAGAGATGCTTAACCTAATGGCATCAGGTGATATTTCTCATAAACCATTTTCTGAAATATGTGAAATGTGTAAAAACTACTCAAGGAGTAGAGCCAAAACAAGGAAGAATGTTCGAGACCCTTACAATAGAAGCTTAAAACTAGTTAGTTTAGGTGGTATTACGAGAGAAGAGATAGGGAACCTTTTAGAAAACTTCAATACTAACATATTAAGCACAATAGGTTCCCAGTTGGATACCCTTAAACTCAAAAAGAAACAGGAGGAGGAAAATGCAGTAATGAGCATATATTGCCCAAGATGCAGGAGGAAGCATTCCTCAAGGGAGTGCCCATTAGATAACATTTCTGTTTGTGGCTCTTGTACAGAAGACCATGTGACTAAAAAATTTCCATCATTGCCCAGTTTATTAGCCATCTATAGGAGTGGAGATCTTGGGGAGTCTTCTTATGCACCTAGGAGGCCATGGTAGCCTAGGAATCAACCCACATACCCGGATCTATAGTCCCAAGTTCCACCCTCTTATCAACAACAACAATGGAACTCATCAGGTTGGAAAAACTGGTCTACTCATTACCAACATCCTTGGATTCAAGGATGGAGGGGAGAACACAACCAAGGAAATCCTCAAGCTCCACCTATTCCTATGTACAACCATCCTTATTCTCAGTTCTCATCAAACACTCTACAACTTTTGCCAGGTTTTGTTCCACCACCTTTACCTCTTATCCCACAACAACAACCACTCTAATTTCAAAATGAAAGCTCCCCAAAACTAACACTATTACTGGCACAGCCAGTGCCGAATACCAATAATAGGCCCCCTCAACTTCTTAACAATGTTGAGATGTAGGCCTTCCCAACATATGTTATTACTCCTGTTCCATTACAGGAAATTCAACTAAGATTAGGAAAAGTTCTAGATAGGCAGAGACCTTCAGTAGTCATCTAGGAAGAAGAAGAAGAAGAAACCACCCAACAACCCATGGATGACACTAGGTGGGAAGATGTTATTATCATGAATAATCAAGAACCCAAGCTTCCCCAAAATGAACCTTTACAAATTACAAAGGTCCCTCCTTATCCAGACCGATTGGTAATCGAGAAACGTACCACCCGACCGGAATTTGACATTCTTAATGAATTGAAAAATGTTTGTGTCAATATTCCTCTGCTTCAATCCATTAAAAACATTCCAATCCATAGTAAGGTAGTCAAATAATTGTGTATCAAGAAGACAAGTAGGAAGCAAAAGGACCCTCCTACAGTACATTTGGTAGGAGGAATCTCTGAGTACATATCAAAGCAACCAAAGCTAGCAAAATATGGGAATCTAAGAAACCCCGTAGTGACCATAACCATTAATGAGGTCTCCATTGGAAACACTCTCATAGACCTAGGGGCAGCCATCAATGTTATGACCGCTACTACCTTGGAACAATTACAGTTACAACCTCTTCTTCGGCCTACCTCAACCATTTTGGAATTAGCAGATAAGACTAGGGTTATACCTGAAGGTATTTTAAATGATGTCATGGTTACTTTAGCCTCATGGGAGTACCCCATAGATTTTATTTTCATTCATTCAAAGGATCCCGCCAAAGGCCATCCTATTATTCTGGGAATACCATGGCTAGCCATAGGCAATGCATTTATTGGTTGTAGAGAAGGAGAAATGACCATCTCGAATGGTCTCTCTATCTAGAAGCTCACCATTTACCCTCCAGGTCAACCTATTATGGAGAATATATGGTGGCTTGAATTTCCATATGAGAATGAAGACTGGGAAGAACCCGTATTTCCTAGTGACCATGCAAGGGCACTTCAGGAGCACACAACGGAAAATGTGCTAAACCAATTCATTTCTACTATTACATGTGTGGATTTTTCACAGTATTTTCCCCAATTTGCGTAGATGTTTGGGGAAGAATTTCAAGAACACTTAGATCCATCCATTTTGTCTTCGGCATCTTTTATTTTCAAAATACATGAGTCTGCCATGTATTATACTATGCCCTATGAGATTAGTCTAGGAAAATTTTTACATATAAACTCTGGGCTAGATACAAACCAAGAGAAACAGTTAGTAGATATCCTTAAAGAACAAACATGAGCATTTTCCTGGGAATACACTAGCATGAAGGTTATACACCCTGACACATTCATCCATCATATATACACCCAGGGGGAAGTAACACCTGTTAGGAAACCCCAGAGAAGGATGAACCCAACACTCAAAGATATAGTCAAGGAGGAGATTCAAAAGTTGCTAAATGTCAGATTTATCTATCCCATCTTCGATAGTAAGTGGGTATCCCTACTAGTAGTGGTTCCAAAGAAAGTGACTGGGAAATGGAGAAATTGTGTTGATTTCTGGGAACTCAATAAAGCCACTCTAAAAGACTACTTTCCTCTTCCTTTCATTGACCAAGTTCTAGATACCTTGTCCAGAAAGAAGTATTTCTCCTTTCTAGATGGGTACAGTGGGTACAATCAGATTCTTATAGCACCTGAAGACCAGGACAAGACTACCTTTACTTGTCCCTGGGGCACCTATGCCTATAGGGTCTTACCATTTGGATTATGTAATGCTCCTGCCACATTTCAAAGAGCAATATTAGGGATATTTGTCGATCTTATTCATGATTGTGTGGAGGTATACATGGATGACTTCACAATTTATGGCAACACTTACCAGGAAGCCTTAGACAACTTACAAAAAGTCCTCATCAGATGCCAGGAAATGAACCTATCCCTAAGTCATGAAAAATGCAAAATGTTGCTAACTGAAGGAGTGGTTCTAGGAAATCATGTTTCATCTGAAGGAATAAAAGTCGATCCTGCAAAGATTGGGTCATTATTAGACTTCCACCCCCCAAGACTCAGAAAGAGGTGAGAATTTTTTTTGTACATGCCGGATATTACCGACGGTTTATTGAAAATTTTACAAAGATTACTGCATCTATGTTTGGATTATTGATAAAAGATGTTGATTTTGTTTGGACTAAGCATTGTCAAACTGCCTTTGAAACCCTGAAATATAAGCTATCTATGGCACCAGTTCTTAGAGGGCCTAATTGGACTCTCCCATTTCATATATCCATTGATGCCTCCGACACCGCAATAAGAGGGGTATTAGGGAAAAACGAAGACCAACAGTCCTATGCCATTTATTTTATAAACAAGAACTTGTCCCCTGCCGAGTTGAACTACACAGTCACCGAGAAAGAGTTCTTGGTAGTTGTTCATGCTATTAACAAATTTCTTCATTACATTACAGGTTATGAAGTATTTGTACACACTGATCATTCTGCCATTAGGTTCCTCATGAATAAACCTATAACTAATGGCCGAGTGACTAGGTGGCTCTTGTTATTGCAAGAATTTAATATTACTGTTCTTGACCGACCTGGGAAGGATAATGTAGTAGCTAACTTTCTTTCCCGAATAAAGAATGAGGATGATGACATCCCTGTAGATGATAGTTTCCCAGATGATCACCTATGTGCCCTCTCTGTCAATACCCCATGGTTTGCAGATATGGAAAACTATCTTGCTACTAGGAAGTTACCATCTCATTTGTCACCTCATGAAAAGTGTGAAATTATTACACAAAGTGCTAATTACTCTTGGGTTGGTCATGATATTTTTCGCATAGGTCCTGATTTGATTATTCGTAGATGTGTTCGAGAGGATGAGGTCCCTGAAATACTATGAAGTTGTCATGATGGACCATGTGGTGGCCATTTCTCTGACAAACGCACAACATATAAGGTATTACATTCAGGTTACTATTGGCATAGCATTTTCAAAGATGTTGCCAAGTATGTGAGAAGTTGTGATAGTTGCCAAAGGATAGGTAGACCTACATCATCTGAAAAAATTCCTTTGTAGGCCCAAGTTATGATAGAACCCTTTGAAAAATGGGCCCTTGACTTTGTAAGACCAATTTCACCGATGTCCCATAGGAAGAACTATATCTTGGTTTGTACGGACTATGTCACCAAATGGGTAGAGGCAAAAGCCCTATTTAGGGCCACATAGAAGTCTGTTGTCGAATTCATCTATGAAGACATCTTTACCCGCTTCAGTGTCCCTCATGAAATTGTTACCGACCAAGGCACTCAATTCACTTCCAAGCTAATGAAAGAGCTAACAGAGAAATATGGGATTAAACAGGGTAAATCATCTCCATACCACTCGCAAGCCAATGGTCAGGTAGAATCCACAAACAAAGTTCTGAAAGCCATCTTGACCAAGACTGTTCAGTTACATCACTGAGATTGGGCTGATAGGCTCCCAGAGGCTTTGTGGGCATACCGAACTACCTGGAGAAATACCACTGGGCATACCCCTTATGAGATAGTGTACGGGAAACAAGTACTTTTACCAATAGAATTCCAAGTAAGGACCTTCCGTATTTCCGTAGACTTAGGATTGAACCTGGATGAGGCTCAAAAGCAATGAGCCCTATAGTTGAATGAGTTGGATGAAATTAGGCAAGATGCCATCCAACAAACGATATTAGTCCAAAACCAAAGGAGCAAGTGGCATGGCAAGTTTATTAAGAATAAGCACTTCCAGCCTGGTGATTGGGCTCTATTGTTTGATTCCCGATTCAAAAACTTCAAAGGAAAACTTAGCACCCGTTGGTTGTGCCCTTACAAGGTAGACACTGTATATGACAATGGAGCTGTAAAAATTAAAACAATTGATGATGGACAAGTCTCCTTTGTGGTAAATGGACACCGACTTAAGTTTTATCATAAGCCCATTTCTAGAGAAGATTTTCTATAGGTCATGACAGCTGACAAGGCATTGGCCTTAGTAGATGGGGAAGTCCCCCTTTGTTCTTGAAACATTTTCTGAGTTTCCTACTGTATATATGTAAATAGTTTTTGTATTTTGTTAATAAGGCAATTCTAGATATTTCTGTAAGTAATTATTTCACTGGGAGTACACAGTTTCAAGGATCTTTCATCAAAACATTGTTATACTTGAATTTTGTGTCTTCTAAAGAATCAAATGAATAATGACTTACTGTAATTAGCCATGTTTTTGCAAAATTATCATTTTAAAGGCATTCTAAAGCAATTGCTCTTGAAACTCTTCACCACTGTATAAGGAAGTGATACCATAGCCATCAAGCCTAGAGGTCTCTCGTACAGTTTTTCCAAGAAACTTGAGTAAGTAAGTCAAGTGTCTTTATCAAAGAGTAACAGGGAGGTCTCATTAGCAGTTAGTCATGGAAACATCATAATAATTACAAAATAAGAAAGTGAGTTGAGCCTAGAGATACCTTTTTGTTCTTTCTCGATGGTACCATCCACTACACACTAAATAGCTTAATTATATAATATATTTAGATAGGCCACGTCCACTTAAGTACCCCTTACATCGGGACAACCACTAAACAATATAATGGAAATTCATCCTCTAACATAAATAACATCCCAATTAAAAAGAAAAAGGAAGAAGAGTTGTTTTAGAGTTGTTCCCCCATCTTCTTGCATAAGCAATCTTATAATAAAATATTAAAATATGGAGGGCCAGTCTTTGAGGGTTTAAGAGGCTAACCCGCCAGGATACTGAAAAAGTCTATTGGCAGTGGGTATTGGCCTGTGGTATGACTAGGTAAACCTACCAAAGTACTGAACAGGCTTGTTGGCAGTGAGGCATTCTACCTAGCGAGGATGATGATCTAACAAAAATAAATAATAAATCTAAACTTGTCCTGATGTACGACATTACTTATAGACAAAGATGACATGGAGTATGTGTGGTTAAGCTAAGGTTAATGAATCTCATCAACTTTCCATTTGGAAATGACTCTAATACTATCTTGAAACACTCTTGCATACCTCTTCTTATCTATATATAGGATCTCTTATCCTATAGGTGGGGCCATCTCCTAACTGTCTCATCGGACCAATCTGTGAAATTTTATCTCTACACTTGACATACTATAAATCTTCGACTATTGGGGGATACTGACTAGTTTCCTATACTTTTGATTATGATGTGTCACAATACTTAGGTGTGGAGGAGGGGTTCATGAGATGACAAATGATTATTGCCTAGAGAAAAGAGTCTTTGCAATAATTTTTGTATTATTTCCATGATACAGGTTATTACATTGATAGTCATGTTATTTTTAAATGCTTAACTTTTGTGTGCTATACATTACTGAACTCATGCTTAACAGACCATGCTTTATTGGTTTATCATTCATTACAACCTGTTCATTATAGGTTTTGACACTTGCTATAACCCATTCATTATAGGTTTTGACACTGTATGTCATATACAAGAAGAATGAGTAAGCATGGAGCACTCTGCCTCTGCTCATTAACCACTATGGTTGTAAAAAACACTTCAAAATTGTAGGTTGTCCATTAAAAGAGGTGAAAATGCACTTAACACAGGGGTACTGGATGAATTACTAGATGAGGTGCTAGATGCAATGTCGTTTAAATTTCCATTTGAAGTGTCATTGCATTGCATACCAGTAATTGTCCTAGATTCCAGGGAACTAAAATTCAATTACATTCAATTAAATTTGTTACAGGCATTGATTAAAAGATGCCTCATATGGTTATGATCAAATGTCCAAGTCAAAAGACTTGGACATTGATCTAAGTATGCACCACTCCATTGCTCTCAATCTTGCCATCAAATTCGAATCTCCCACACATGTCAGCTCAACCTCTGCCGAATTCTTCCTCTATTCTAATCACACTTAGACTGTGTTAAACCCATGCCATTTCTTGGCCTGTTTGCACCCTTTCTTGGTAAAATTCACTCTCTTTTCCAATTGCACTTAGACTGTGCCCAATTCATGTCTCTGTGTGGCTCGATTTCACCCTTGCTTGGTGAATTCAAACCCTATCACAATGCCCAAGCAATACGAACCCTCCTCCTATGCAGACTTGTGTGCCATTCTAGAATTCACACAGTGTAGGGAAGTGTTCTTGCATGCTGGCTAGGGTCCATTTCTGTCGAGTTTGCAAGGCCATGATGACGGTCTTTCTATGCAATTTGCAGTTGGTTTTGATGGCAGGATAGCACATGTAGTGTCTCTCAATTTTGCAGTCACAGAAGAGTCAATTGTTGCTGCAACAAAACTTCCAAGAATTGGAGATAGGTGGTTCAACAATTATCAATTGCCACGCTCAAGTTACAATAGGGTGTTTAAGCCCGAATTCGAGAGCATTTCAGGAGCAAAAGGGTATGCTAAGGAGTGGATAAAGCTAGAATTGGTCAATCCCCTTATTGCGTTAAGCCCTAATATTGACTCATTACCCCTTAATTGGGGCATATTATATTAGTAATGTTATTTTATTTATGTCGGCTTTAGGCCATTAGTTGTAATTATACCTCCTAGTCTCCTATATATACCAAGGAGACATTTTCATTTTGAATCATCTTGTACTTGAACATTTCAGTGGGGTAAAAGGAGGTTGCCCCCTCAAAGAGGCTTATTATATGAAATTATCTCTTTTTCAAGGCATTGAGTACTTTTTCTGAGGTTTTCCTATGCTATATTGGTATTTGGTTCTTAACATATGGTTTCAGAGCTCAAGGTATTGGGGTTTCACTGCTACATCTGAGACACCTTGGCATTTTCGCTATAACTTTTTTTCTACAGCGTTTAAGAAGAAACGACTTGGAGGATATTTATTATATGGATCAAGATACATTGGGTTCAAAATTTATCTCTTGAGGCCTTATACTTTCGGAGATAGAGCTTGTACAAGATAGGGTTCTGGAATCATATTGAAATGAGTCATTCCAGAATTTTCGCTATAAAAAATTTTCTGTAATGTTTCAGACCCTGAAATTCAGAGGCTGTTTACAGAAATTAGTAAGGTATATATGGTAAAACGTTCATCTTCTGGGTCATCTTAAATTTGTAGATACACCCTGTGTAAGATAGGGTATCTGACTAGTCTCAAGAAGGTGTTCCAAGTAAAACAATCATAACTTCTTCCTAGAGTATCCAAATTGAGTGGGACTAGTTTCATTGGATCGTGGATAATCTGTAGTATTTTTGGTGTGAGTGTTAGAATTTTATATCAATCATTTTGTTCAGGGCATGCTATACAAGTGATATCTCCTAGAAAGGACAAAAATCAACAAGTTGTGGGGAAGTTACCGTAAATTCCACTTGGCACATCCAATTTTGATCAGACCTGTGGCATTGCAGAGAAACAATATCAGAGAACTACATAAAATAAAGTTTCATACCTAGAAGGGCTGAAACTTGGGAGATACAATAGAAGAAATATTATCTAGCATAACCACCTCAAAATCAAGGTTCAAAAGTGATACTTGGCCAACATGCCACCAAAAAAGGGAACTTCTACACCAACTAAGCCTCCAAAAAATCCTACTTGGACTCTTGATGAAGGTGAAGAAATGGGTAGGGACATAAATGAACTACAAAAGAACATGGATTCAATGGAAGCTAAGTTGGATACTAAGATGGATTCAATGGAAGCTAAGTTGGATACTAAGATGGATGGTTAAAAGGGGAGATCATGGAAGTATTGAAAAATTTCGTAACAGAGAAGGCACCTAAAAGTGAAAATGCATCCCATGAAATTCATGATGAGGACACAAGGAAGGTGAATCAAGAATGGAGAAACTCCAACTTTGGTTTGAATACCAACCACGTTCCTAACATTGATATGAGGAAGTTTGATGGCAAGGACCCAATCACATGGATACTTCACATGGAGCAATTCTTTGATCTCCATAATGTGCCACATACACAAAAGGTATGAATTGCTTCTTTATATTTAGAACCTAATCAATTTGTATGGTATCAATGGCTTTGTTCTCACAAATCACTTGTCACTTGGATAATT
>JASDQU010211305.1:2971-13762 GCA_032191745.1 Picea mariana | reverse complement strand
GTATCTCTTAGTCAAGTATTTCTTCTCAAAATACTTCTTGAATTCCCTCCAAGTAACACTTTTCTCTTTAATGTGCTGCACCTGCACAGGTTGGTCCCACCACATGGATGCCTTTCCCTTGAGTTGATAGATGCCAATTCTACCTTCTTCATGAGAAAAATAATTATGCAATTGAAAATACTTTCTCATTCCCAACAACCATGTTTCTACATCTTCATCCCTTTTGTGCTCACCGTCAAATGTAGGAGGTTTGATTTTGTTCATTTATCCTCGCAGTTCATCCACCCCAGACCTATCATGCTTTATGACAGGGGATGGACTTGAGATGTTGTGCGATCTCTTATTGGAATTCCTCAGGGAATGGTGGTGATTCCTACTAACACTTCTTGCTTTTCTTTTCTCATCATGAGACCTGTGATTTCTGACTTGCTTGAGCCACTCTCCTTATCCAATTTCTATTCTATTCTGTTCAAGCTCTCTAATAACTTTATGTTGAAGTAATCATGCTGCTCCTTGGCTCTCATAAGCCTTTCATTATCAACTTTATGGCTTTGGACATCCTTCTGCAAAATTTTAATGGTCTCTTCCATATTCATGTTTTCATCTCTTCCTTCTCCATGTCCATTGGAGTTTGCTTCTTCAATGCCCAAATGGACATCCATCCCTCCGCTCTCATATTGTTGTATGTAAGTCCCCTGTGCCTCTTCCATTCCTTTGGAATCTGCACTGATCTTGATCTGATCTAGTTGTTGTTGACTCTACAAAATGTGCAGCCAACAAAAAATTGTCAGACTAACTGTATCAGCAATTTCAAGAAAAATATGAACCATTTTGGTTCAATAATATATCATAATCCTTTATTCTTATTTCCTGAACATTTGAATTCCCAAATCCATTTTATGGGTGGATATTTATATTCCATTATTCAATACCTTTCCAACTCCTGCTCACCTGCTCAATTTCGAGTCTCAAGCAGAAAGTTATGGTCATTTGAAATTTCCCCAATAATTTTTCTGTTTGTTTTTCAACTTAGCACAACTCTGCGCTGTAAATATGCAATTTTGCACCTACTCCTTTGAAATTTTAGTATGATCTCAATTGGGTTTCTGCATAAACACATTATGGATATTTTTTCCAAGTTTCACCTTATTCTGGGTTCTGGGCTGCTAGTTACAACCTGCTGAAGTTCTAGGGCAATTTGTGTTTTTGGTCTAGAATGTTACAGGCACCTTATTTTCCATATTAAACACCTTTAACATCCCCAAAAATTTAATTCAGCTCTGGGAATGTCTTCTATGGTTCAATATCTTTCCATTGACTACTTCTGCGCCACAATCCGATTCCGGAGCAGAAAGTTATGGCCCTTTGAAATTAGTTGGGTCATAAAATTTACCCTCCACTATTTGTGCTGTAACTTTCTCAAAAAAGCTCTGTTTGACGAACAATTTACACCATTAGAAAGATCTATCCGAGATATTTTATTTGAGCTATAGAAACAAAGCGTACATTTGGTACACATATGTCTTGTGGTTTTTTAGTTGTTAAAAACGCTCTTAAGGCCCTCAAAAACGCGCTGCAAAAATATGACGTTTAAATGATATAAAACGTTGTAGAAATACGTTGGTTTTTTGCTATTGTTCTCCCTTCACCCTTTTCCCTACACATCATGCATTTTTAGTGCACCCACCTGTGCACATTAACCTTTATGCGCATCAAATCCTTGTGGATTTTGCTGCAGCAATTGGGGATTTTTCCTAACTTTTTCCCCAATTTACCATAGACATTCTGCAACCATGAAATTCGTTCATTTCACCCCGATAACACCAATTCAACCTCTGCAACAAAAAATCATTGTGGGTTGACATTTATGGAACAGATTTCCCCAAAATCAATTCACAAATTGAGAATTTTAATTATAAAACTCGCTCCAACTTTCATGGCTTCACTATGACTTCAAATAAGACCAATTCTGGGTCCGCATTTGCTAGAACATATATTAAATCAGGAATATCTCATCACTTGGCCGAATTTCTCCATTTTCTCATGAATTTAACAAAAAAAATTGGGGCTTTTCCCAATTCCACGTCGTTGCTTCCAAATATTACCATGGACGCTCTACAAATTGAAATTTGGCCTGTTCAAAATAAATCTTCTGTGAAATTTTGCGTCAACTCAACTTGCTCGGCCCATCCAGCCTCAGTGTTGAAAATTGAAGCTCTGATACCATGTTGTAACGTCCCCAACCATCCATGTCGGGCCACACTATGCCAAAGAACTCTTACATTCTCTCTGCGGAGCATATTGTAACATACCCAACATCTAACTGAGCTATGCCACATAAATTTTTCGAACTGCATGCAATTAAAATACATATGCACACGTAACTCTTGTGGAAGCATATATATATATAAAAATGTAGACAAACAAATACATTATGTAAATGCACAGATTCATACTAAAATGACAGTAAACATATACATGCAACATATACAGGAAATACCCATAAATTTACAGACAGTTATAAACACACATAGATAAACCCATAAATATAAGCACGTAAATAACAATGCAGCATGTAAAGTTATCACCTAGATTGGCACTTATCTTGGTAAGAATGTCACCAACTGCGTGCAGACCTTCCACGAACCTCCCAGCCTTACACCACACTGTTCATCACTCTCAACAGTGAGTCACCCCCGAGCTGGGATTAAAATCCACCTGGGTAAAAGGATTCCTAACCAGGCTAAAGGCTCATAGACAACATGAAGGATTCCATCTCAAGTGCCAAATCAAACTAACAACCCACAGTCCCTCATTCCCCACATGCTTCTCCCACCCAGGAAGTGTGCCCCTTCTCTGCTCAACAGTCTTTCGGCTGCCCCACTTCCTTTCCTGGCTTCAACAACAAGCCGGAAAGGAAGTCTCAGAGCACTGTAGCTGTAGTTAAAAACCTTCAGGAAATCAATCCCCAACAATTCTCTCACCTAGAGACTTTCTCATGGGCCTGACAACCCACTTCTTCAGTCCAACTCCCAAGATAACCAGACACACCAACACAAATGCCTATGGATACCGGTTCAGGTACAATCATGAAGATACAAAGGATAGCTCAATGGGTGTGAATACTCATGGATGATTGAATGCATGGATGAATGATGAAAGGAATAATGGAAAAGATGATAGGAATGAACTAAGTCTGAACAATATGTATGCATGTCCCCAACTTGACACTGTCATGTTGGGAGCTCTCAGAGCACTGTAGCTGTAGTTAAAAACCTTCAGGAAATCAATCCCCAACAATTCTCTCACCTAGAGACTTTCTCATGGGCCTGACAACCCACTTCTTCAGTCCAACTCCCAAGATAACCAGACACACCAACACAAATGCCTATGGATACCGGTTCAGGTACAATCATGAAGATACAAAGGATAGCTCAATGGGTGTGAATACTCATGGATGATTGAATGCATGGATGAATGATGAAAGGAATAATGGAAAAGATGATAGGAATGAACTAAGTCTGAACAATATGTATGCATGTCCCCAACTTGACACTGTCATGTTGGGAGCTACTTTGGCCCACTTGTACCCAACTTTAGAACTCACGATAAATAATTATCAATACTTTATGATTAAAGAAATATTAATATAATATTACTTTTTGGCTTAGGCTCCCTAGCTTAGCCCCTTTCCTTAACTTAGCCCCTCCCTTTCCCTAACTAGTGGAGTTTAGTCCCCCATCTCTTTTATCATGGTCGGTCTCCACGCAATGATGTATTTATATTAACTATGAGACATGTACAAAAATAGGCGCACTGGCTTTTAACATCTAGGCTCTCCGTCCTAATCAAAACATGAGCATCCTAGATTATCATAACTGGCTCACCAGCCTATAAATCATAGAATATACATAAAGGCTCATTGGTCTCACAATCGCACACACTCAAGTTGTTGCGCGCAGTATGCATGAATGTGCACACTTCCTCATTTTACCACGCAGTACATGCGCGCACTATACCATGAAATGTACATATAAAATGATGTCATACATCTCACCAGCTTAAGTACATTTGCATTTATATTTACAATTGGGCGCGGCATAGGGATATTACATTTGACTTGGAAGACCACATTCCAAAGCTTCCTCCTCAGTTATCATTTCATATCCAAGTTGTTGTTGAAAAAAAGAAAATATGTAGAACTATTATTGACAAAGGAGCCTCGACTTGCATTATGTTCGTCACTTCTTGGAAAGCTATTGGCTCTCCTACCCTCACCGACTCACACGATACAATTAAGGCCTTCAATGGTACAGGTTTTAAACCTTACGATGTTATTCCATCATTTTCTATTATGTTGGAAGGTAAATCGATCAACATCGAGGTTGAGGTCTTCGATGCACCTCTTCATTATAACCTTTTACTTGGCCGTAGCGGGATTTATTCCATGCATGCAATTCTGTCTAGCCTTTTCTGTGTGCTACGTTTCCCGCACCAAGGAAAGGTCGTTACTGTTTACCAACTGGCCTTCTTTAATTCCAATTCCCGTACTAGCAACGTTCCTTTTATCTCGAAGACACCTCTTGGTTATGAGAATGTCGGAGTGGATCTTTTGAAAGATTCAACTTTGATGGGTACTTATCCAATCCCACCACCTGATATTCCCCCTCCTTTTGTTTCCTCTATTAACATGTTATCCACCACTATTCATGAAACTCCTGTGTCATATGACCCATGGAAAGTACCTAGCCCTGGTTATTACCTTCGTTATGACGACAAAATGCCTTTAAGTCTGGTCGAATCTGCTTATCAAGCTATTCAATCGGCAACCCCCACTCCCCCTTCTCTCTGTGATTCATCTCCTGATCTGTTCCATGTGATCTTTCCTACTGATGATATGATCATGTTAGTCATGTCTATGTAAGATACTCCATGAGACCATGGGCATCATCGCTCCATTCTCTTTCTAGAACGTGATACCATAGAGAGATACCAACGGATTTTGATTCTGTCGACCATTGTTGTTATTTCTTCAGTTCTTGAGTCAACACACGATGTCTTGTATGAAGGGAACTTGAGTAACATTTTGCCTACATTCCTCTTGACATATCGATTAAACTCAGAGTCATGGAGAATGTTCATATCGGGGCCTCCTCTTCTACAGATGAGGTCCACATGTATAAATCCCTTTTCCAAGAATTTCGCGACGTTTTCGCCTGGAGTTATGAAGAAATTACAGGTATTGATCCCAATATCGTTGTGCATGATATTAAGACATATCTGGACACTAAACCTGTTCGACAGAGACTTCGCCCAGTCCATCCATGTAAAGATGCTACTATCAAGCTTGAGGTTGAAAAACCTCTTAAAGCTGGCTTTATCTATCCTATGTCTTTGAACGATTGGGTATCCAATCTTGTTATGATAAATAAGAAGCAAGGAACCATCCGTGTTTGTGTAGGTTATAGGGACATAAATAAATATTTTCCTAAAAACAATTATCCTACCCCTTTTGTCAACCAGATTATTGACGAATGCACTGAGAGAGAAATATTCTCCTTTATGGACGATTTCTCCGACTATAATCAAATTAATATTTTACCAGTGGATCAACACAAGACTGCTTTTATTTTTCCTTGGGGAACCTTTGCCTACCGAAAATTACCCTTTAGTCTCAAGAACATTGGTGCAACCTTTCAACGTGCTATGTCTTACATTTTCCATGATATTAAGAACATTATGCAACCTTATCTTGACGATCTGTTGACACATTTCATGCATCACCAAGACCACTTGGAACATTTAAGGGCCATTTTTGTATGATGTCGTCATTATCGTATATGTTTGAAACCACACAAATGTGTTTTTTGTGTGGAGTCCGACCAACTTCTTGGTTTTATCATGTCAATACACAGGATTCGAGTAGACCCCTTGAAGGTTGAGGATATTCTTAATCTACCTCCTCCTTCCACACTACACCAGCTCCAAAGTTTGCAAGGGAAGGAAAACTTTTTGTGTCGTTTCATCCCCAATTACCTTGAACTGACGAAAGGATTCACTTGGCTACTCAAGAAAGGTTACGAGTTTGTATGGGACGATACTGCAAACAAATCCTTTCAAGCTTTGAAACTGGCCTTAAACCGTACACCATTATTGTTTCCCCCTGACTATAGAAGGGATTACTTCCTCTAATTAGCTACTTCAGACTCTACCATTGCCATGGTCTTAGTCCAAGAGGATGATTCACATGATGAAAATTGTTGACGATTAAAAATTGTCAATGAATTTTTTCCCAGAAAGTATTGCTAAAGCCTATTATTATAAAAACTAAATAATACTAGTAGATGGGACCCCCTTGAAATATCGGAGAGAAGATCTGTTCATTTTGAGGTTAAGATGATGTGTGACATGGCTCACATGGTTGATGAAGATCTTGTTGTTATTGATTATGAATTGAGCTTATGAAGTGTTGATTCCTTATGTTACTACTGCCCATGCTATTCATTAATATCATTTCTTTCTGTTCTTATCACACTTGCATAACAAACATATCAATAAAATTACATGAAGGGCAGTTTTGAGAGAGGAAAAATATTAGAACAAATGCAAATGAAGGGGACCTAGTTCTGCAATATCACATGTGAATAACTTAAAGGAAGTGAGAAACAATTGCAAGATGAATATTTTAAAGCTAAGTAACATACTATACTACGTCCATAAAAGACTTAACAACTATGGTTAAATCCTAGCTAGCAAGTGAATGGTTATGCAATTGTGATTGAATTATATGGTAAATACGTATATGGTTTGAAATGTTGGTGGCACATATTAGAAGGGTAATAGTGGTAATGGTTGTGCGTTTTAAGTTGAGTTATGTTGGAAATATGAATAAGATGGAGAAAATAGGGATGGCGCATTTTGACAAAGTGATGGACACTAATGGTTATGCGATTTATCTTTGTAATATGGGGATGGTTTCTATGCATGATTTGATTAATGGTGTTAATGGAGGGCTCGTTGGCATGTATTGTTGAATTAATGAATTGTGGGTGGAGGCGATGTGCATTTACTGCATGTCACCTTTACGCCTCCCATTAGCCACCACCCTAGTCGAGCTATTGTTCAGTCTTGGCTGTGGTTATGCTCTGAAATTTCAGCAGGAAGGAACTGCTCGATCAGCTCTCGGTTTAAGGAGTTCAATTACAGGTATGTATTTTTTTTGGCCATTCATGATTTTACTCTGGTTATTAAATAATTATTGGCTTAGGTGTATTGGTTTGTGTTTGTCTTAAGGTTGAAACTGTGTAAAATTGTGTTCTTGGAATGAAGCATGATGATTCTTCTGCAATAGTCTTGTATTCATAGTTTTATTGAGCCACCTTGGGTGCTAGCATCCATAGGGGCTCTCTGTGATCTTGTTGGTTTAGTTGAAAGGTTTTTTTGGTTTACTTGGCTGGCTATCCCCACCCGTGTGCATCACTTATCCAGTCTCTGGTTTTTATGGGTTTAATGGATGAAGTCACTCTTCATCACTGTGTTTTTTTCATTTGGGAAATGGTTGATTTCATCACTAAAGGCCACAAAATGGGCTCTCCTATTCTTACTCGGACTTGTCATCACTTCAATGTTGTGGTTTTTTTAAGAGCCACAAGGGTTACACCCTGTGCGTGTTAAGAATCATTATCGGTTGGGTTGGAACCTCGCTCCTCCGTGGTAGCCCTCCTGTCTCAGGACTTGTTATCTATCCCCGAATAATTCATGGTTCCCTCTGTGTATGCACTGTTGGTATCAGGGTTTTTCACCATTGAAGGAAGTTGGCTCTAGCTTCCCTATGTTAGTAACAGTGCGAAACTTTAATTCCACAGGTCCAAGGGTTGACATGGAACACCATCCTGGCCTGTTGGTTTTACCACTTGATTGTTGGATGGTTGTATATTGCAGACTATTTTTTAGTACAGACCCATCCAGTTGGCTATATGAAAGTCGTGTTGGTTTGGCATTTAGTTACTGCCTCTGTATAACATTGGTAAACCATGTTTGTTATCTGCACGACTCAAGTAACACAGTCTCTCTCCTTATCTTTGATAACTCAGTATTGTTTAATGGAGAGGGACATTGCCCCAATTTGAATGGATGTGTGGGTACGCATAGCTACCACAACTTGCTCAGTTGATTGATTTTCTACAACAATGGATAATTGTTTGGTTGATATATAGTCACTAGTATTTGCACTAATAATTTTCAAATGATAGTTGGCATTGGTAACAACTTCTTGGTGTTTCTCACGCATGTTGCATTGTGTGGTTGCAAACTAGATAATGGTCATGGTAACCATGGTTTTCTTTGGGGATGAATGACTATTGAATTGGATGACTGTAGTTAGTATATCCAATGCATCCTTGTGTTTGTTGGTTTAATAAGCCCGAGTGTGCACAGTATGGTCGATCACGGTGTGACTAAATCGAAGCAATATTATATTAAATCGATAATAGAGCACGTCATGTTGAGTTATTATCGTGACTGTGTGTTGTTGTGTTAAGTGGAAATGTTGCACCGTGGAGTTTTGTTAGCTTCACATTTTGTGTGGTATGGATAGCTTGTTTTTCATACTCAGGGATACCCACAGAGTTTTAGGCATGTTATTTATTGAAATTGATCACTGGTTAAATAAAGCATATTGTTGATGACAGTCATGTTGGATAGGTGGCCCAACTTTTAAGTCACATTGAATTGTTTTTGTTTTTTTTGGCAGAACTACATTGCCTGGGAAAAATTACCCTGTGCATAGCTTGTGTCTAAATGGTGGATATGGGTTGTATTCTGGTCTTGATTATTTTTGGTTACTATCATTTATGTTCAAAGAATTTCATTGCATTTAAAATATGGGGCCGATTGCAGTAATAGCGACTTCATTGTTAATTTGAAAACATGACTTTTGGGTATTACTATTGATTGAAGAAATGCATGGGCAGTGGATGATTTTGATAGTTAACGGAATGGAAATGAGTATTGTGCGAAAATTGTTATAAAATGAAAATTAGGTGGGTGAATGGAACATAACTTATTACAAATCGTTTGGAATACATACTATCTCGTGATAGTACTGTGTTGGATATTTTATGAACAGTGAATTAGTTTAATTGCACATAAATTGTGGATGGTTGATGCATCTTCTTCGCAACATGTTTATGGATCACTTAATTAATCTCATGAACATTAATTGTCTTTCTTCCATTCCATGATTTCATTTTCCACTAATTACAAATCCCATCACCTCCCCATTTCATTTTTTCACTCCATGTTCTGAGATTAATTACGGTCAAGAGAATTCCTCTATTAAAATGGATGAAAGTGGCAATGTCTTGTGTGGATTGCAGTGCGGTTTTATTGGTTTCCTTTACAATTGATTGCTATTGTCATTCAACAGTGATGATGACTTCTCCCCTTTCATTATATCACATTTTCTCTCAATACAAACCCCTCATGTATCCTTGAACCCTTTTTCATCCCCCCGCTCGTTGATTAACAGTAAAACAATTTGTATCAATTGTATTGCATGAGTCTAATACATTATGAGACAAATCTATTACATATGTTTAAGAGTTGTCATGCATGGTTATTTAAAAGACTATTTTCTAATCGATTACACATGTAGGATGTGTTTTTTCAGTTGAGGAATCCATGGACAAGGAAACAGAGGTAAAGGAAACTGGAACCGAGGCCCAAGAAGGCCCATGTTCTCTATACATTTTGATGTTGATTCAAAATATATTCGCCAAATGTTTCATGCTAGATTCTTTAATTGGATTGGGAAGGGAATAGTCCAACCTAGTCCTGAAAGGCCTCCTTTCCAAACCCCACAAGCCCCCGGTATCCCTGTACTTCCTCATGTTTCATTACAACCCGAGGTCCCTGAAAATGATGGATGGCAGGATATTGTCCACCCGACAGTCTCCAACCATCATGGCTGGCCCAACTTGTCTTTGCCTCCTCCTCCATCGGTTAACCCCATTTCCCAAGCTGCCCCTAACCACTCGCCAGTGAAATCCTCCCATGCTAGCAAGAGATTGAATATTGAATCCCACCATGCACTTGATAAAGGAAAATCCACTGCTGCCCCTTCCTCACCCTCCAATGCCTCTGAAAAGTCCATGTCTTCCCAGATGCATTTGAGGGACGATTTTTCCCACGTGATCAGTGAGATTAAGCCTAAGGGATCTGCACAACCAGAGGAAAACTCAGGAAAATCAAGAGGTGATAGTAGTAATCAAGGAAGGGTTGCATCACAGGCTGGGAAATATGGTTTTGATTTTTTATTATATCTATTGTTTATGACAAATGACTTCAGGGATCTTTGGAGAGCATGCTTATTTTGGATATATGAGTATTATTTTTGAAATAATTTCAAATTTCATAAGTTTAAATTGCCAAAAGTAAATATGTTGATGGGAGGCACATGGAGGTATGTTTTTCTTAACTAATGGTTATGTTATGATTTTTATGGTTGTTATGAACTAAAGGGAGTCAGAAGGGGCCCCACATACTAGTTATTATTTATTTATGACCCTTATTATAATTATTACTTCCCCCCCTAACTAAAGATAGTTGAGTCTTTCAATTAACTTAACTAATGAATTGGTTCAACTTCTTCAACCAATTTTAATTTGTTAAAAGCAAAAGGAAAAGGAGGAACAAGAGAGAGGATAGAAGCAAAATCATGCTAAGGTTTTTTCTTTGAGTTTATGTTGACATAGTTCAGTTTTCATTCATTCATATATTTATCACAACCTA
>JASDQU010211304.1:0-15440 GCA_032191745.1 Picea mariana | reverse complement strand
GAAATGGAAAGCTTTGGTTGAGAATGAGATAGGGAAAAGGTTGAAGTGTCTCAGATCATATAATGGAGGTGAATATTGTAGGAAGGAGTTTGATGATTACTATTCATACCATGTGATTCATAGAAAGAAGGCAGTTCTAGGAACACCACAAGAAAATGGTGTGTTAGAAAGGATGAACATGAAAATCATGGAGCGTGCAAGGAGTATGAGATTGCATGCTAGTTTTCCCTTATAGTTCTGGGAAGATGTTTAATATTTTGTTATTTACTTAATAAAAAGAGGACCTTCAAGATATTTGAATGGTGGAATTCCATAGGAGGAATGGACAGGTAAAAAAGTAAACTATTCTTTTTTGAAGACTTTTGGTTGTGAAATATTTGTCCATATTGATAAAGAAAATAGAACAAAGCTTGAGGAAAAATCCAAGAAGCGTACCTTTATTGGATACGATGTTAATTATTTTGGTTATCACTTATGAGATTATGAAAATCACAAAATCATTAGGATTAGAGATGTCATATTCAATGATAAGGTAATGTACAAAGATCAATTGCAGGGAAATAAATAGGAAAAATAAAAGCAAGAACACACGGTGCTTGATGAGATCACTGAAAAAGAAATTCCAAAAGTACCAGAAAATAAAAATGTACAAAAATAGGAGAAACAGGTACCTCAAAATCATGCAAGTGTTGTTACAAGATCTACCAGGTTAATTAGACCCCCTGAACGATACTCTCCTTCAATGTATTATTTACTGTTAATTGATTTTGGTGAACCATAATGTTATGAAGAGGAAATGCAGGTAGACACTAAAAAGAAGTGGGAACAAGGCATGAAAGAGGAAGTGGATTCCCTGGTAAATAACCAGACTTAGGATTTGGTTTAGTTTCCTGCAGGAAAAAGAGCATTGAAAAATAAATGGACTTACAACTTGAAGGAAGAATATGGAGGAAAAAAGCAGTACATGGATAGACTTGTTGTAAAGGGGTTTGCACAAAAGAAAGGTATAGATTTTGATTAAATATTTTCTTCTCTTGTTAAAATGACTTCAATTAGGAATATTTTAAGTCTCGTTGCAGTAGAATATTTACATATTGAACAATTAGATGTAAGAACATCTTTTCTCTATGGGGATTTGGAGGAAGATATTTATATGCACCAGAAACATGGGTATGAGGTCAAAGGGAAGAAAAATTTGGTATGAAGGTTGAAGAAGAGATTGTATGGCCTAAATAAATCTCCAAGGAAGTGGTATTTGAATTTTGACATGTTTATGACAAAATAAGGTTATAGTAGATGTCATTCTAATCACTGTTTTTATTTTAAAAATCTATAAAATGGAAGCTACATTATCTTTCTATTGTATGTAGATGACATGCTTGTTGCAGGATCTAATATGAAGGATATAAATGTGCTCAAGAGAAATTATCTAATTCATTTTTAATGGAGGATTTGGATGCTACAAAGAAAATCCTTGGTATGAGAATAACAAGAGACAGGAAAAATCACAAATTGACATCGTCTGAGTGTTACGAGGAAAATGTCTCTATGGCTAGGTAAACCACAATAGACTAAAATGACTACAGAAATCAACTCTATCCCAATAACATGCTATATAAACCAATATGAAAGCGAGATAAGAAAGAGGCCTACCTCATCCATATGTTCGATAGAGTCCATCGTTGAGCACTTTGACCCAAATCTATATACCTACGACAAGTTCTCAACAAACAAGCAAAGCAAGCATATGGTGGTAATATAAAAGGTTAGCACATTAGATAACATAATCCATTAATAAAAATGACAAATACGCCCATGGAATAATAATTCAATATATTTTCAAGATATCAATTTGATGGGAAAAGAGTATTTCTATTAATAAATGATCAACAGAAGTGAAAATGTTACAGACTTCCATGTCGGCACGGTTCAGAATTAAGAAACTAAGTTCCTTCCAGCTGGGCCTCCACCACTTCAATCCTCCACCAAAGGCAAGATGATAAGAGAGAAAAAATGAGGTTCTCAATCAATAAGGGAATATCTTGGGGGCTGAACAATGTGTCCAGACTTAAAGGACAAAGGGATGCAAACTCAATATGAAGTAAATAATTCCTCCAGAATAAATTTTCTCTCAAAGTTGAATTATTTATCCTTTTCCATAGCTTGGAATTGGCCTCTTTATAGCCTTCAAAATGGAACCGAAGGGTCTAGTCAGAGCGTTTCCAGTATATGGAAGTCCAAGGATCAAAGATCTCCTATCATGACATGGAAACCCAACATTTAATTTCATTTTCTGGCACAAATCCTGATGTACGCGGGTTGTAGTGGAGTATCTTGCGTATACACATGATGTATAGTGTGCAAGATATGTATATGTGGAAAAATATTGGATTTTGTCTATGGATTTTATCAATAGGGAAGATAAGTCTTCTTAGGGAAATGGAATAAGGCCCTCTGTGAAAGATTGCATAGTGTGAGGCAAATCTTTCTATAACAAATGCCCCCTATTGTGTGAGGTAAAAGGAGTATATGTGATGGCCGAAATACATTATAAATAACCCAGAATTGGAGTGGTAGGGGACCAGCTGGATGAACTTGTTGCTCATTACATTCTGCACTAACTTTGCATACATGGTTGCCAATAAAATTACACTGCAGATCGACGTGAAAAATATACCAAACATGTGTCCCTAGCCATGAATAGGAAAATACAAATGCAGTTACATGCCAATAGCTTTCATAGTAATTAACAAGGCCCAGTAGAACCAGTCTCAAAACCAATCTGAAGATATCTATATACAATGGAGTACAATCTGATCTCCCATGATCATTGAAGTCATATAGGTACTGGTCCAATGAAAAGGAAGCAACAACTCAGGAAAGATGTGGCCACATAGTTATGTCTTCAAGTATTCTACACAATCCTCCAAGGGTGCAAGTCTACATCATGTGAATAAAGGAGTTGAGGTCGAACACAATGAGACATCATTTGATTATCGATCATTGATGTATATCTTTAACAAACGCGAGAAATCCTACCGATAATGAAAGTAGGTATCAAGGCATTGAGTACATTCTTACAAGTGTGAATAGAGGAGTCAGTGTCGAAAACCTAAAGAATCCATCGATCAGGAGACATTGATGTATTCCCAACTATCGATGGCAAGAGAGTCTGCCCCTGATGACTACAAGCCTCAAGGTACTCACAAGACTCTAGGTCCCATTTCTAGAATAAATGAGCTGAAGTCGATGGAAAGAGACCTGCTGACAGGAGAGCATTAAGGTATCTCTCATCAGTCAACACGAGGTATAAAGAAAGAGATTCATGATTTGGTGGAAATTGGATGAAGAACATGTTCACGAACCAATGACCCTGTGTGTATTTCACGTGTGCCAAGTGCAAGCGATACCCAAAAAATACCCTTTGAATAGCATCCAATGATGAAAACTACTGACAAAGGAGAGGAAACCACCAATAAGGATAATGGAATCCAAGACACTGCACAAATCCCAATGTGTAAATATATGTCTTTCTGTTGAACACAAGGGAAACGACCCATTCAACGACTAATGATGAAATGTCAACTGTTGGGTTCAAGGTTACCTACCAATGATGAAAGTAGGGCCATGGTGCATGATAGGACTATAGTATCATGTGATTCTGAGAAAAACTAAGGGTATGGATGGCATGCAAAGTCAAGATTTCTGAGGAGTGGCCGAAACAGGTTGATAGACTTCCTTTGAACAAGAGCATGAGACATATGTAGGACTCTGATAGCACAGACCCAATGATGAAACCATAAGATGCAGGAGGCATCAAGGAAATTCTTTATAGGGACTGGAAGAGTAACCAATCGGTAGAGAAGAATTTGTAACGAGCTCAACTTCCTAAGGCCATGATAATCCAAAAATTATGATGATGAATGGACTCAATAACTTTGTGCTATACTCAAAGGCGACATGACTGCTACCAATATAGGATAATACTCCCTTCCCGTCTGTCCTTTTTTTTTTTCATAGAAAAATGAATGCTATGATACAGAGGAGGAAACAAGTGTCGCAAGTAAGAAAAACTAGTTCCAACAGTGGAACATACTTATGCTCAATGCAGGGAAATGCATGCAGGAGATGGAAACTTGGGGTAATGTTCCCTCCTAGGTATAGGGTGTCAAATTGCGAAGGAAATAAATAAGGCTATGCTTGGCTGAGGATGAAAAACTGCTGACGCAAACAGTTTATAACGCAAAGAGAGAACCGACTATAGGCTTAATACTGCAAGCAAGGGCATGAGATGCAATAACAACTTAACGCCAAAAAATGTCCTTTTTTATGTCTTTTAGTCTACTTGGTGTGAAAAATGGATAAAATTGTGCCAAATAGACATCTTTTCAAAACCAATTTACGAGTGTGAAAAATAAAAGTTCACTCGACAATCTTTTCACTGTTTGATAATGAGTCGGAAAAGAGCTTAACTAAGACTCATGACCTTTCAAGTCCAATTTAACAAGTGTGAAAGGGACAAATCACCCGACAATATTTTTGCTTTTTGAGCGAGTCGGAAAATAGCTTAACTCAGACTCGTTTGGGAGAGTCTAGCCGACAAGTCATGGAGGGGGTCGGGTGGTGAGGCTCCTATGTATAACTTCTATGGAATGTTAGTATCTTACAAATAGCTGACATAAGCTTGGGAAAACATAAATCTCTCCAAGTCGAGGAGGATAAAGCACTCATTGAGGATATGGTCTCGGTGATATATCAGATAATGTCTCTTATAGGAAAAGACATAGGCAAGGGAATTGGATACCCCACAAGACTATCTCAGTCGAAGGTGATCTTCTCAAAACTCGAAGGGAAAGGAATCGGAGAAAGTAAAACTCTCTCTCGTTCAGAAGGTGCAGGATCAGGAATGCTGACAACATGGTTGAAAGATGCATCACTCCCCACAAGGAGATTAGGATTGACCGGAGATTGCATTGGTACAACCACTTCTTCAATTCTGGGTTGAAGAGGATGCGAGATAATAGGGATAGGGAACACATCACCCTCAACAACGTGGGTGAGGTCAGGAGAGGATTGTGACAGAATTACTGCCATGTCAATCAAAGGAGAAACAAGGTGTGGGGAAACCACAGATGCCTAGGAACCTGAAGGTTCCTTAGGTGAGCCCCACGCTTCTGATATTCCAGCAGTGGCTGGACACAAACGAGTAAGGTGATGTCCTTCACAAGTTCTGCAAAGGAATTGAGGCTTACATCTGAGATGTCTATGCTTCTCAATGCCCCCAGCATCATTCAAAATGGTCGGTGACATGTTTTCAACGTGATAGGCGAAGTTGAGAGATTCATATCCTACATGATGTATAGAGGTTGGAGATGTAGCATTGATATGACTTGTGGAGATTAGAGTGGTGCCCCCAACATGACTAGTAGCGATCGGGTGTGGGTTGTCAACATGACTTGTTGAAGTTGTCGACCCATCCCTAACATGACTGACAGAGGTTGGTGACGGAGCTCCAATATGACTGATAGTGACTGGACTAGTGGTGAGTTGTGGCACTTGATACCAAGATCCAGGGAAATATTGATTTTGAAACATTGCAAGACAGGAAGGGTCATGGTTTACCTCTTGTCCCTGTCCAGAAAGGTAGTATCCTTCGTTTAATTGATTCAGATAAGTCTGAACGAGCATCATCACTGAAGTCTGTGAAGAGATGGAAGTATGATAAGGACTATTCGAGTGAGGATATATGTTTCTACCTTGTGAAGGGGTTCCATAAAGAGGGTAGCTTGAACTGTAAAACTGATTCTCCTCATATGAAGTACCTGGGGGTATATGAGGAATCTTCATGGGAAAAAAGTTTGAAAGAACCAACATGGTGGATGAAGGATACATGGATGAGGTGTAATAATTAGAATAAGCACCCATCTAATTATTGGCTCCTGAAAGAGCATAGCTCAGACTGGATCCGTAAGAGGGGAGGTTCCAACCTCCCATTGTAAAAGCTGGTTGAGGGACATGACTTATATCAAAAGAAGGCGTAGTTATTGGGTCCATGGTGCCCCTAGATCCAATGCTAGGGTTCATATAAGTGGACCAGTGAGAGGATTGCAAGGTTGAAGGCATATCAATGGGAGAATGACTAGAGACTCAAGGCGCGGACTGAGTCCCATAGTTATGCATACCATTATGAAAATGGAAGGATACGTGCCCATGAAATGAACATGCATCATTGGGTAGGTGGCAATCAATGAGTGAGCCAAAGTAACTCCACTATCCATGATAATGAGAACTCAGTATAAACTCTTAAGGAAAACTAGTAATCAAAGAGCACACTAAATTCGAACGGCCAAAATGCATGCAAAAGGGGTAAAGTGGCTGAGTGGCCTCCCTCCCTAAAGAAGGTATGTCTCTCCCAAGATGGGCCTGAGACTCACTGCTAAATATTGGAGGTAACATAATAAGTTATAAGGGCCCTCGCGGGCTTAACAACCAATCAGTCATATCCCCCCAGAGAGATAATCATCCATAAAGGTTGTGTGTTGTCTGACCCTTATCTAACTCAGGGTACCTGCAAAATAACCCCTACAAGTAACCTATGAGACACCTAAGTCAAGAAACTAATAAACCATTGTATAACCTATGCATAGGCGAGCAGTCGTAAGTCAGTTCCACTGCATGGGTAGGGTAGAAAAGCCCAAAACCTTGAAATAATCACCTCTCACGCAGGTAAAGGCACTAGCAAGATCCCCAGATACGAATATATCTCCAGAAATATCTCTAACGCTAGGAAGGTATTGGGGGGATATCCCTTCAACTGACTTTGCGCGACCTCGTGATTAACTCCGGTGTGAGCGGAGCCTCCTGATTTTACCAATTATACAATGGATTTCTCCACTCCTTGACTCAGACACATATGTTGATTTAATTTCCTTGGAGAAGTTTACTCACAAAATCCTATTCCAAGGCACTGAATCCTAGGCTAGTTTGTGCAACCTAGAAAGTAAAATCATGACTAGTTAATTTTAAATTATAGCGTTGATTTTAATGGCCTTGATTACTCAAAAATGTATGGTAGTGAAACTCATGGTGTTATGACTCAACAAGAAAAGTAAATATGAAAATAATGCAAAGTCCTAAATTTAACATTCAATGAATGATATGCTTCTAAAAAACCAATGCAATTCTCAAATTCAACTCTGCAATTCAAAAGTAAAAATGCAATCTTTCATTGTATGCACTAAGCTAATGAAAAAGACTCAAAAGACAAAAATGCCAAGGAATGCAAAATGCCTATTTTATTTTTGTATTTTCAATATAACAAAACTAAAAATGCATGGAATGAAAAGTAACTTGATATATAGACCTATTGTGTATAAAAAGAGACAACTCAAGAAGGATACCAAGCAACACAAGACCCAACCTGATGTAAAAGGGCAATAAAAAATGAAAAGACGATGAGAAAGACTTCGCCCATAAATTCAACAAAAGAAGGGTTTCTTGTCATCCCAAAAGCACTTAACATGCACTACAGATACCTAAGAAGACTCAACAAACATCAAATCCCACCCAACAACCACCATACCCAGCTAAAAGGCAAGGCAGACTAATGTACACGATTGTTCAGGAAAACAGAGCGTATATACACGTCTTGCAGTGAGACAACCAGCGTATGTATGCAATTGTCAAGGGAAAATGTGCGTATATGCTTCAAAACAAGGCTAGGAAAGGGAGAAAGGTTCAGAACTTAGACCCAGTGTGACCAGAAAATGTCAAGAAATGATGCGACAAGAAACACAATAGAAGCGAGATCAATCTAAGGAGATAAGTACTCCAAACCCTAAGAAAGAAGATTCATTCTCCAATATGGTCGCCAATTCTGTTACAAGGAAAATCTCTCTATGGCTAGGGTAAACCACAACATATGGAAATGATTGCAGAAATCAACTCTATCCGAATAACATGCTATATAAACCAATATGCAAGCGAGATAATAAAGAGGCCTACGTCGTCCATATGTTCAATGAAGTCCACCGATGAGCACTTCAACCCAAAGCTATATACCTGTGACAAGTTCTCAACAAACAAGTAAGGCAAGCATATGGTGGTAATATAAAAGGTTAGCAGATTAGATAGCATAATCCATTAATAAACATGACAAATACACCCATGGAATAATAAATCAATATATTTTCAAGATATCAATTGGACGGGAAAAGAGTATTTCTATTAATAAATGATTAGTAGAAGTGAAAATGTTACATATTTCTGTGTCGGCACGATTTGGAACCGAGAAACTAAGTTCCTTTCAGTTGGGCCTCCACCACTTCAATCCTCCACCAAAGGCAAGCTCATAAGAGAGAAACAATGGGGTTCTCAATCAATAAGGGAAGAGCTCGGGGGATGAACACTATGTTCAGACTTAAAGGACAAAGGGATGCAAACTCAATATGAAGTAAATAATTCCTCCAGAGTAACTTTTCTCTCAAAGTTGAATTGTTTCTCCTTTTCCATAGATCGAAATTGGCCTCTTTATAGCCTTCAAAATGGAACTAAAGGGTCAAGTCAGAGCGTTTCCAGTATATGGAAGGCCAAGGATCAGAGATCTCCTCTCGTGACATGGAAACCCAACATTTAATTTCATTTTTTGGTACAAATCTCGATGTACATGGGTTGTAGTGGACCAGCCTACATATACACATGTTGTATAGTGTGCAATATGCGTATATGTGGAAAAATATTAATTTTTGTCTCTGGATTTTATCAACAGGGAAGATAAGTTTACATAGGGAAATGGAATAAGGCCCTCTTTGCAAGATTGCATAGGGTGAGGCAAATATTGCTATAACATTGAGGATGAGTACATAGAGAAGGTGTTGGAGAGGTTTAGAATGTAGAATGAAAAAACAGTTAGTACACCTTTGGCTAGTCATTTCAAATTAACACAGGAGGAGATAGAATACATGTCCAGGGTCCCCTATTCATCAACAATTATCAAATTGATGTATGTGATGGTTTGCACAAGACTAGATATTGCACATGCAGTGGGAGTTGTGAGTAGGTATATGAAAAATCTAGGTAAAGAACATTGGGAGGTAGTAAAGTGGATTATCAAGTATTTGAGAGGTACTGCTACTCATGCATTATGTTTTTGGAGGTTGAAACATTGTTCTGTAGAGATATGTTGATTTAGATATGGAAGGTGATAAAGATAGCAGGAGGAGCACCACAGGGTATATTTTTACTGTAGGTGGACCAACAGTAAGTTGTATTTAGAAACCAAAAAATGTTGTTTCACTTTCAACAACAGAAGCAAAGTATGATGCTGCTACAAAGGCTAGTAAAGAAATGATTTGGTTACAGAGGTTTATGGAGGAATTGGGAAAGAAGCAGGAGAATAGCAGGTTATACTATGACAGTGACAGTGCCATTCATCTTGCAAAGAACTCAGCCTTGCATTCAAAAACTAAGCATATACAACGCAGGTATCATTTCATATGATCCATCTTGGAAGATGTACAATTGAAGTTGGAAAAGATACATACTATACATAATCCTGCAGACATGTTAACAAAGGGAGTAACTAGGGAGAAATTGAGTTCTTTCTCAGTTTCAGTTGGTCTTCAAGCATGAAGGCGAAGATTATAAATTTTCCAGGTGCAAGAAGGATCATAGTCCAACATATACAATAGCAATGGAGTTGTTGAGATTAGTCTCCAAGTGGGATATTATTGGTTTTGGAGCCTGATTATATTCATGATTCATAGGTATTTGTTTTTTCCATGTTTATACCCCATGAAGAATGTNCCCCTCTGTAGGGTTCGGGGGGATCACCCCCTCGGCTGGGGGGTCCAGGGGAAAGATGCCCCCCTAAGGAGGTTTGGGGGCCATTGTTCCTCGATGGGGGTTCATAGGCGAAGCCCCCAAAGGAAAAAATACCTTGTAAATGTATATTGTAATTTCATAGTAAATCTGAACCGTTCATTATAAGGTCACATATCTAATGGTAGAAGTTATGTTAGGGTTTTTTTCCCTAGAAGGAAACCCTCTATTATGAGGGAATTCTATTTCTATTATGCGTCATTGTGAATATTGTATTCTGAGAGAGGATACTGTGAGAGAAAAAAAAGGAAGTTATAGTAGGTGTGATGTAGATTGTATCCCTTCATTTGTTGGATGATAATAAAGGAAAGAACTAGGCAATTTCTCTGTTGGACATATCCCACACTAGGTGAACTGTGTATATTTGTGTCTCTATTGTATTGTGTATCTTTTGAGTTTATTTCCACATTTTTCTTATTTTATTTCTCCGCGATCCTATTTTTCTAACAGACTTCAGACTTGGTTTAGTCGCCTGCACGAAAAAGAGAATTGTAGAATAAATGGGTTTACAGGTTTAAGGAAGAAGATGGAGGCATAGAGTGGTACAAGGATAGACTTGTTGTGAAGGGGTTTGCACAAAAGGAAGGTATATATTTTGATGAAATATTTTCTCCTATTGTTAAAATGACTTCAATTAGGACTATTTTAAGTCTTTTGGCAGTAAAATATTTGCATCTTGAACAATTCGATGTAAAAAAAAAATTCTCCATGGGGATTTGGAGGAGGAGATTTATATGCAGCAACCATAGGGGTATGAGGTCAAAGTAAAGAAAAATTTGGTATGAAGGTTGAAGAAGAGCTTGTATGGCCTAAAGAAAGATTTAAGGTAGTGGTATTTGAATTTTGATAGGTTTATGACAGAACAATGTTATAGTAGATGTTATTTTTATTATCGTGTTTATTTTAAGAAGCTAGAAAATGGAAGTTATATTATCTTGCTATTGTGTGTAGATGACATGCTTGTTGCATGGTCTAACATGAAGGATATAAATGTGCTCAAAAGAAATTAGCTAATTCATTTGTGATGAAGGATTTGGGTGCTACAAATAAAATCCTTGGCATGAGAATAACAAAAGATAGGAAAAATATCAAATTTACATTGTCTCGGGGTGAGTACATAGAGAAGGTGTTAGAAAGGTTTAGAATGTAGAATGCAAAACCAGTTAGTACACCTTTGGAAATACATTTCAAATTAACCAAGAAAATGTGTCCCAAGACACAGAAGAATATAGAATACATGTCTAGGGTCCCTTATTCATCATCAGTTGGTATCTTGATGTATGTTATGGTGTGCACACGACCCGATATTTCACGTGCAGTGGGAGTTGTTAGAAGGTT
Source organism: Picea mariana (assembly GCA_032191745.1). Taxonomy (NCBI): domain Eukaryota; kingdom Viridiplantae; phylum Streptophyta; class Pinopsida; order Pinales; family Pinaceae; genus Picea; species Picea mariana. Next base: position 4,223 of record JASDQU010211304.1, on the reverse strand, counting down.
TATGAACAATCCATGAAAAGAACATTGGGAGGAAGTAAAGTGGATTCTTAGGTATTTGAGAGGCACTAATTCTCATGCATTATGTTTTGGAGGTTCAAACACTATTCTACAGGGATATGTTGATTCAGATATGGCTAGTGATAAATATAGCAGGAGAAGCACCGCATGGTATGTTTTTACTATAGGTGGAACTGCAACAAGTTGGATTTTGAAATTGCAAAAGGTTGCTGCACTTTCAAAAATGTAAGTAGAGTATGTTTTTTTTGGCCCTTGGTTATGTATTAAGGAAGAACGAGAAGATTAATGAAGAATAAAGACGAAGTACGAAGTGCGCAGAAGACACACAAATCAAGGAAGGGTCGAAGTGGTTAGAGAAGAAGAAAAGAAGGAATGAAGTAAGGAAAAGAAAGTCATTGAAGGATAAGATCAAGGAAGATAAATAATCAAATAATATGGATCGTGTACAAATCAAAAAGTGGAATAAGAAACCAATATATTCTTCGGAGCACCTCGCGGTAAAGAAGGAAGGATAGGCTGGTGAAGCCCTGAAAACATGGGTCATGTGGACCTAGGGTTTTGGATCTAGGGTTTTAACACCTAGGCTTCGGTCTAAGGTTTTCTAAGAGTCATTAAATATATAAATAGAGGTCTAGAAGATTTGAGAGGGGGTTACTATTATTTTGGGTGAGAGCGACATTGAGATCGAAGTACTGTGCATTCTTGTATTCTGGATCTTCAGTTGGGTGCGAAGATCAATCCTGCAACTGGGTGCATAGGGAAGGGAGAGAAAGAGGAATAGAGAGAAGGATCTACAGCTAAGTGCATAGATATAACTATATGTTTTCATCTAATATATCAAGAAACGTAGTTCTGTGGACGTAGCCCTAGGGAGAGGGCGAACCACGTAAATATTTTTTTTATTTGTGGTTGATGTTGTGATATTTGCTTATCTGATTATACTGTTATTGCATTGTTGTTTCCATATGAAATATAAAAGGTATAAGTTAACTTCGTGAAGATAAGTGTAAGACTATTAAATACTCTCTAGTTTGTATTGCATTGTTGTTCTGAGATCCCCTTGCATTCCCCCTAGTTGTAGACTTCGTCTTCTTCGCAGGTGTTGCCGAAAGGGCTAGTAGTTAGGGTTTGTCGGTGCACTGTTAGAATTGAACCTTGGTTCTTCCCCTGTGCCAACAAATGGTTCCATTTCCGGGACCAGGATCTTCTTGAGGGAATGTCAAGGTGGTTTTCATCGAAGACAAAGATTCAGAAGTGGTTGGAAGAACAAGAAAGGGACTTCACCGAAGCTAAGAATAAGAACCCTAGCATTAGTATAGAATATTGGTTGGGAAGGTACATCTTTACTGACGTACATAAGATCTTATTTGGAGGAGTTCATAAGGATTTATATGAGTGGTTAGCCAGATTAGAAGACACTTAGTTTGAGATCAGATCTAGACCACCTGTGGTTTGAACAATGACCCTGAGCAAGAAAGTAAAGAGATTTGATAAATTTGTGTCTAGAGCAGTGGATCTCTGGTTTGATAGCACTATTGGAGGGTATATTACTAAGTTTGTTGTTGACAGAGTGTAATCATATAGCCAAGCAGAGAGGTATTTATTTAAGGGACCTAGAGGGAATTTTCTACACTTTTTGAAGCCAAGAATTAAGATGCTATTACATGAGAAAAATATCTTGAAGATACAGTAATCAGTTGGATCTTAAAGCTAATGTTCAAGAGTTCAGAAAGAGACAACGATGTAGAGGATGGACACACGCAAAGTGGGAGATCATTCAGGAAGGTTCCTCTTGTGAACCTGTTTGAGCAGAGTTTCATACCATTGGCACAAGATGAAGATTTATACAGTGGAGAAGAAGCAGGGAGATCAGATGGGGAGTATTCATATTTCTCAAGAACAGAGGAAGTAGAGACTGGAGAACTTTGCCAAGAAGAACCAGAAACTTTAGGGACTGTGCTTACTGTCGAAGTAAGTATTATTACTCCTCCTGTTGTTTTAGCAGCATTAAGTAATCAGAGTAATCAGAGTAATTACAGTAAGAAGAGTATTGTTACAAGCATTTTAGTACATACTCAGTCGAGAAACCAAGGAAGATCTATGGCAGATGAAATGAGGCTGCCTATTTTTAGAGGTGACGGATCTCAGGATCTTGGCCAGCACTGGTTCCTATGTGAAGCTATATGGAGTATTAAGAAAGTCATTGATGAAGATGTTAAGAGAGACCAGTTTAGCACTACCTTGAGGGACCGTGGCCTAAACTGGTATATGAAATTTGCTTCAGGATCTACACAACCTAAGCCACTGAATGACATTAAGACTACATTGAGTGCAGATTTCAAGAAACCTAAGTTAGAGACAAAGTGCATTACAAAATTGAAGGGAATCAAGCAGAAGGTAACTGAACCTATTTGGGAATTTGATCATAGGTTTAATACCTTGATAGGCCATTTAAGTTTTCAGATTCCGGATGAAAAACATAAGGAATGGTTCATCGTTGCCCTCCTGCCACACATTAGAGCTCCTCTGATGCAACAAAAGGTCGCTTTGCAAGGTGAAGAATTGGATATTTCCATGAAACTAGAAGTCATCCCTGTAGGAGAATCTAGTCCAGGTATGAGCCAGATATTGAATCAATTAACTAGTTTATATTTACAGGTCGAATCTATGAAGAAGGGTAAAGGAAAAAAGAAAAGAGAAGACATCCGGTGTATCCGATGTAAATCAAAGGTCCATGACAAAGAGAATTTTCCATTATTTAATGAATACTTGGCCTCTAGAGCCCCTAACCCATTGAAGCAAGCTACTATACCCTGGTGTGAGGTATGTAGAAATAGACATCTCACTGGTGAATGTTATTATATGCAAAAATATGTACAAATGCCTACCAATATTTATTGTACATTCTGCAAATCTATGGGGAATGATGAGAAGGACTATAGTTCAAGGGATACATATAGAATTCAAGGAGAATTACATTCAAAAGAAAATAATGTGCAATTCAACTGCCCAGGAAGAGGAAACTTCAACCCTCATGGTGGATTCAGAGGAAGAGGATGAGGTGGAGGTATGGGTCGAGCTAGAGGTCAGATTATTTGTTATAACTGCACACAACCAGGACATTTGGAAAGGGATTTACAAAACCCTTGTACTACTTGCAACTACTATAATTCATTTGATCATGTCATTGAAGACTATCCAGTATTGTTAGCTAAACTTCAGGAAAGACGAGGTGGAAACCAACAAGTTCAACTAATATTGGCGGAACCTCACATGGAGGATCCTACTATCACTGTTAGTACTCGAGGAGGCGCTGCTACACGAGAATATCGAGTGACTGCAGGAAAGACTACAGATGGATCAAGGATCAGAAGAGCTGCACAGAAGGCACAATTGTTTGATCCAAGGAGAGAAAAACATCATTTTGAAGAAGCAAGGAAATAATTTGTAGGAGAACAAGATTCTTCATCTAGGACACAACCAAAAGTAAGGGAATGTGAAATTCCACCAACATTTGATCAATATGCCCTAGCTAGACAAGGAAAAGAGGTAAGAAAGCTTATGGACTTATTGTATACTTGTATCAATTTGATTAAAGATGAAAAAGATGTGCAGGAACTAAAACACCTGGTAAGACAATATGAAGTTGGAAGAATAGATCCTCTAATGAGTAGAAGTGTGAATCAAGTATCTAGAAAAAAGAGGACAAACAAGAAACTACACATTAGTGCTCAGATTTGAGACTACGACATGGACTATGTGGTCCTCGACCTAGGATCAGAAGTAAATGTTATGATGAAACAAACTTGGGCAATGATAGGAAAAACTAAGTTGATTTACTCTCCTATTAGGCTCATAATGGCTAATCACTAGGTGGTGAGCCCCTTTAGAAGAGTAGAGCATGTCCCTATGGACATCGTTGGGGTAAAAACATTTGCAGACTTCGAAGGGACTGAGATTGTTGATGATAGTTGTCCTTATCCTATGTTGTTAGGAATTAATTGGGCTTTCAACAATCTAACTGTGGTTGACCTAAAAAAGAGAAGAATGACATTAGAGGGTAATGGCCTTAAGTTCATTGCACCCCTTGATCCTGATGAAGGTCGTAGATACACAGAACCTATAAGAGAAGAAGACCGTGCATACGAGATAGAGAACATATATAAACTGACAGCAAGAAAACAAGATTATATTAATCCTACAAT
>JASDQU010211301.1:0-19958 GCA_032191745.1 Picea mariana | reverse complement strand
TTGGGGTATATCGAGGGCTTGGTGGTCTTGATTAAATGCCAGTTCCATACCCTCATACTTAATAGAATCCAGTGGAAACATTGTAATCCTGCCAATCTTGAAATCCTGAAAACCGTTAAGTCTGCTGAATTTTGAATGGGACCTAAAATTCTACTTTCTCCATATAAAGTCTAATAAGGTTGGAACCACTCTCAAACATCCTGAAACAATTAATGGTAATGTTAAAAATTTAAGTCACTTTTACTTTAAGAATTTAACATTACCATTCATTACATGATGCAAGTAATACTAACTGGAAGTTTGGGGGCCCCACGGCCCCGAAACGCTGCCGGCCGTACCATACGGCGTTTCCCTTTCGAGAAATGTCGTACGGTGCGGCCGACGGCGTTTCGGGGCCGTACAGTACCCGTTTCGGCGTACCGTACCGTTTCGGGCTCCGAAACAGAGGGGGGGGGGCGTTTCCTGCAACTTAGGTGTAAACCATAAAGCATGTGAAGATAAAAATTGAAGTGTTTAAATGCTTAGATCATAAACATAAGGATGGGATGATGCCAATGTGTGTTGGTGATGAGATAGCTTAGGATAACAAGTTAATACATGAACATGTGTTTAAGCCATCCACATAATAACCATGAAGATTACACCATGAGTACGTCAAAAGATGAAGAGTTTAACTTTAAGAAATTTACGATATTAAGACATCAACCAATTAAACATTAGAATCAGATCATGGTTACTAGCCTTATGAGCACAACGTATAAGGGATAGAATGGGCAGTTAGCCAAATCAGGCCGTGAGCATCATCCACGGTGTGTGAGCATGTGAAAGGTGTAACATAAACAAGATAGATTTACAAATTTGCCTTGTATAAAGAGTTACTTCGCCAAATAAAGATGTAATAATGAACTTTAGGGTGTTTTGATGTTAAGCTTATGAGCACATAAATGACATGAACTACTTGCACAAAAAYTTAGAAAATATGATAGCTCAAAGGATTGAAGGAAAYATAAGCAAWATGTTAAGCTAATCACATGTTCACCATAAACATTCAAAGATAAGTGTCCTCAATATTTCTARCTTACACCAATATGAAATGCTTTTAAGRTAAAKAGTTTTAGATCAYCATTCCACGTATGTGTTATACKATTAGYTACTTATCAAAAGATGTGARACTTTAGGAGCACAAAGTGATTAAGGCATAGAYTAATTTGAACACTTTAGCACATTAAYTTTAGAATGTTGTTATGAGARWYTTKTAAATGGCAATCAGAYTKAGAYTKTTAKCATRKGCTTRTTTRAGTRYCCAAAAYAGAAATYAARTCAACAATCATGCACYAAAAGATTAACAATRTARAGTACTARCAAGCARATTKAWCMTCAAMTAACAATGTGCTCTGYTGTGTGTGTGCAGCGAAGTGAAACACWGGGCTGAAGGTGATGCTGTCCAAACAGCAGTCAAAKRAAGACAAGGCTGTGTGCMAAAGGCTGTCCAAACAGCAGCCAAATGRCAGTGRATGGGCAGCAGCAAGAGGTGGGGCCGTGGGCACCACAGGCCACTAGGGCCGTGGGCTGAAAGTGAGGCCGTGGGCCAAGGGGGGTGCCCAAAAATGGGTGTTAGGCCGTGAGCATCATCCACGGTGTGTGAGCATGTGAAAGGTGTAACATAAACAAGATAGATTTACAAATTTGCCTTGTATAAAGAGTTACTTCGCCAAATAAAGATGTAATAATGAACTTTAGGGTGTTTTGATGTTAAGCTTATGAGCACATAAATGACATGAACTACTTGCACAAAAACTTAGAAAATATGATAGCTCAAAGGATTGAAGGAAACATAAGCAAAATGTTAAGCTAATCACATGTTCACCATAAACATTCAAAGATAAGTGTCCTCAATATTTCTAACTTACACCAATATGAAATGCTTTTAAGGTAAAGAGTTTTAGATCATCATTCCACGTATGTGTTATACTATTAGCTACTTATCAAAAGATGTGAAACTTTAGGAACACATAGATTAATTTGAACACTTTAGCACATTAATTTTAGAATGTTGTTATGAGAAACTTGAATGGCAATCAGACTTAGACTTTTATCATGTGCTTGTTTGAGTACCCAAAACAGAAATCAAATCAACAATCATGCACTAAAAGATTAACAATGTAGAGTACTAACAAGCAAATTTAACATCAACTAACAATGTGCTCTGTTGTGTGTGTGCAGCGAAGTGAAACACAGGGCTGAAGGTGATGCTGTCCAAACAGCAGTCAAAGGAAGACAAGGCTGTTGCAAAAGGCTGTCCAAACAGCAGCCAAATGGCAGTGAATGGGCAGCAGCAAGAGGTGGGGCCGTGGGCACCACAGGCCACTAGGGCCGTGGGCTGAAAGTGAGGCCGTGGGCCAAGGGGGGTGCCCAAAAATGGGTGTTAGGCCGTGAGCATCATCCACGGTGTGTGAGCATGTGAAAGGTGTAACATAAACAAGATAGATTTACAAATTTGCCTTGTATAAAGAGTTACTTCGCCAAATAAAGATGTAATAATGAACTTTAGGGTGTTTTGATGTTAAGCTTATGAGCACATAAATGACATGAACTACTTGCACAAAAACTTAGAAAATATGATAGCTCAAAGGATTGAAGGAAACATAAGCAAAATGTTAAGCTAATCACATGTTCACCATAAACATTCAAAGATAAGTGTCCTCAATATTTCTAACTTACACCAATATGAAATGCTTTTAAGGTAAAGAGTTTTAGATCATCATTCCACGTATGTGTTATACTATTAGCTACTTATCAAAAGATGTGAAACTTTAGGAACACATAGATTAATTTGAACACTTTAGCACATTAATTTTAGAATGTTGTTATGAGAAACTTGAATGGCAATCAGACTTAGACTTTTATCATGTGCTTGTTTGAGTACCCAAAACAGAAATCAAATCAACAATCATGCACTAAAAGATTAACAATGTAGAGTACTAACAAGCAAATTTAACATCAACTAACAATGTGCTCTGTTGTGTGTGTGCAGCGAAGTGAAACACAGGGCTGAAGGTGATGCTGTCCAAACAGCAGTCAAAGGAAGACAAGGCTGTTGCAAAAGGCTGTCCAAACAGCAGCCAAATGGCAGTGAATGGGCAGCAGCAAGAGGTGGGGCCGTGGGCACCACAGGCCACTAGGGCCGTGGGCTGAAAGTGAGGCCGTGGGCCAAGGGGGGTGCCCAAAAATGGGTGTTAGGCCGTGAGCATCATCCACGGTGTGTGAGCATGTGAAAGGTGTAACATAAACAAGATAGATTTACAAATTTGCCTTGTATAAAGAGTTACTTCGCCAAATAAAGATGTAATAATGAACTTTAGGGTGTTTTGATGTTAAGCTTATGAGCACATAAATGACATGAACTACTTGCACAAAAACTTAGAAAATATGATAGCTCAAAGGATTGAAGGAAACATAAGCAAAATGTTAAGCTAATCACAAAACTTGCCATAGTGCTTGTCAAAAGAACCTACCAGAGACTCAATATGCTTACCAACTTAGGGAGAGTTCCTGCTGAAAGTATAGTCTTGTTCCAGAAAAGATGCTCTGGCTCAAAACTAGACCCTGCGAGCGAATCAAAACCGGATGATCATCTTGTGTAAGTTCCCATTGTGGAGTCGCCAAGTGAGCTAAAAGAATATATCAATCAAAATAAAACTCACTGATGTCGTTGTCACCAAGGTTTGTGTCCCCTAGAAACAGCACCAATTTGTTAGCACATTTTTCCACCCTCCAATCAGATCTGATATAAGGTAAAATAAACGATCGAAAATATGCTAATTAAGGAGTGAATGCCCTAAATGTCACCGGCAAACCTCCTCTCCCTTCGAGTGTGTGTTAGCCAACCTCGGGGGGGGGGGGGGGGGGGCNGGGGGGGGGGGGGTCCCCTCAGTACCCCACTGTTGATTTCGGTCTGAGTTTTTGCAATAAAACACAAAAAACAGTAGCCAAACTTGTCTTGGACAGCGTGTAAAACTTCCCAAGACGTTAGGAAAAAGCTAGTATAATCACTTGGAAGGATCCCTACAGTGTTAGAGTGAGAAAGATGAATAGAAAGTGGAAAGAATAACACTTAAAAATCGAAATTAATCACAATAAGAGGCTACGAGCTACTAATCAATGCACAAAGTAAAGACACAATACCGACAAGAACGAAAGCTTGATACAAGCACAACACTTCTTTATTAATAGCTCGCCAGAGCGCTGATTGCACCACAATAGACAAGCACAAAAATCAGTACAATGGTTATCTTTGCACAAAGAAAGAGTAGCTAGACTATAGAAGAAGAATGAGAGAAGAGAGAGACAGAGAATATGTATGCTGTTGTTGCTGCTAGAATCCAACCCCGAACAATGATGAGCTCACTCCAATATATAGGCAATGAGGGCACACTTCCCAAGAACAACCAAGAGGGCACACATTGTTGAATTTTCAATGAGCTATGGTTCATGTATCTTCTTTAAATTTTTTGTTTAACTATTACTTGAACCATAACTACTGCAGCAAACAAAGATCACAAGAAAAATAACCATGCACAAGAACACAAGAAGTATCCTGGGAAACCCTTCTCAACAAGGGAAGAAATCCCAGCCAATCCTTTGCTATATTACTCAAGAGAAAGACCTCCCACACCATCACCAAACCTAGCACACAAGAGGGTGTTGTAATTCTCACAATTTCAGACCACGACTTCTGAAATCATGAGATGACACAATGTTAAGTGTGTTTCCTCAATGGGGATTCACCTTTATTTATATAAGACTTGTCACATCAAATGATGTTTCTGTTGGCACAATAGGGCCGACCTCAATAACTCAAAATATAATTAATAATTACCATATTAATTATCTTTGATACTAATTATCCTTTATATTAATTATCTCTTACATTAAGGTGGGGTCAACCTGTACCCTTTACATAAAAATTAGGGTTATAGGCAGGTCTGACTCTTGAACAATATAGCAAGGGATCTCATGCACCCACTAGTGCTCAGCAACAAGGGGCACATCGATAGGGATGTCCATATCTCTATGTCACTGCGTCTCACAAGAGAACCATAGTCACTAGTGCTCAGCCACTAGGATCATGTTCACTTGTGCTCGTCCACAGGCACGTCCACTCAACAGATCTTCTCTCCCACACTGCATTACACAGGAGAGTCATCTGGAATTCATCATCTCAACTCTCTGGTCAAAGGAGGCTAATACATCGTCTTCATCTTTGTCTCATGACGATGCACCCAGCTCTATGGGAATTCACACGTTCACCTTGTGCTCAGCCACAGGCACGTCCAACTCAGCAAATCTCCTTTCTCATTGCGTTACATAGGAAAATCATCTGGAGTTCTTCTCGACTCTCTGTAAGGAAGAGGCCATCACTACGTTCCAGTTCTGTCTCAGATAGGAACCGCACACCCATCTCAGGGGCTCTCTCTCAGGTCGACTCAATCAGTCTGTGTCCTGGAGAATGTCTCACGCAGTTGTAATCATCAACACTCCCTCTCAGCTAGGGAGGCATTCTCCATCGAGCCAAGTCTCGCACGGAACTACTTCAAACTTCATCTTGGCTATAGTCATCAACGCTCCCTCTCAACTAGAGAGGTATTCTTCACCAAGTTAGTTTGATGAAGATGTATGCAAACTGCTCATGTGTAGGAAGGTACTGCACGTGTACTGCTTTCCTCTGCATCATGTCTCTAAAAATAATATTTTATCTCAATGTGTTTCGATCTATCATGAAACACAGGTTTCTCAAAGAGCTTCACACAGCTTTGGTTATAATCATAGGATCCATCTCATGATCAAGTAAATCTGTCAAGGGCTTATGAAGCCACACTGCTTCACACACTCAATGATATATACTCTGCTTCTGTGGTACTCAAGGCCACGGAGCTTTGTTTCTTGCTGCACCAGAAAATCATGGCAAACAACAATCGGATGTGCTCTTCCAATCCACTGTACTTTTTGTCCATTCTGCATATCCCTGCAAACTCAAGTCTTCACTGGAGGCATATCTCAGGCCATATCTAACTGTGCCTCGCAGATATCTCAATACATGTTTTGTTGTTGTCCAGTGAGTCTTTCTCGATTGACTCATGGAATGACTAAGTACATTCATTGCATGGCATGAATCAACTCTGGTGTTAACCAGATACATCAGTGATCCAATCAACTGTGGATCAATCTCATCTAAATCATCATCATTCATTTTCTTCAAATCCATCACCGTGGATTTGCATTCTGTCATACTGAATTCCTTTTAATATTCCCACTGTATATTTTCCTTGACTCAGAAAAAGTCTCATTGGCCCTTTGTCATACTTCTTGTCCCAAGAAGTAGTGCATCATACCCAGATCCTTCATCTCGAAATCAGAAGTTGAGGCTTGCTTGTATTCAACAACACGGCTTCCTAAATAAGTCATCAAAATCAGGCTCTCGTCACCAACAATGTAATAGTATAGGTTTGGATCAGCAATACTCTCGCTGGCACCCCAAACTCATCAAGAATCCATCTATCTGATGTAGTTTCCAACTCATGCATGGTAGTATAGATGGGAGTGCATCGGGCTACTGGATCAATATGTCTCATCATAGTTCACTCCCTCTGCTTATGAGTATCCTCTAACTACAAGTCTCGTTTTCTATTTCTCGACACTTCCATCAGTTGCATGTCTTTCTGCCTCTTGCAGAGTTTGTCAAGCCCAGACAGGCCTTTTATGGCCTATTGCAAAGTCTCTGGTAATATCAACTGGATCAACTCTATCAATGGTTGTCTCCCTCTGAACTGCTGAGGGGGAGAAGGTATTTGTCTTTTCCTTCTTCTCAAATAATTTTGACTCCATCGGAGTCAAGTGACTCCCTCTGAGTCAAGTGACTCCCTCTGAAGTCTTGAAGGAAAAACATCGTCATTTGTTGTTAACCTACTTGGAACAAGGAAACAAATGAAAGAAAACGAGACAAGAATATCTCCTAGAGGAGATTCATGAGTACATCTCTAGAATCAAAACAATTTAACGATTCTTGTCACAGCTACAACACCTACTTGTAATGTAGCATGATAATTAAAACAATCAAACCTGGAATCTTCACTTCCAGCATGTTGTTCTTTTGAATGCATTGAGACTTCTCTGGATCTGTGATAGCACCAAAGATTCCTTCCTCCTGCAAGTACCCTTATGACAATGATGCAAATAATACATATATAAAAGTGCATACCTGAGAGTGTATGTTGGAGCCGCCTTCTTCTAAGTAAGTGAGGTGTTATATTTAAGCCCAGAAAGCTAGTTTCGGAAGTTCGCTTATTTCGCGACATTTCCCACTGTCCTTAGTATCCCGACACGCGAAGTGGCGATAACGGTTTTAAAGTTTACCCAAGTTAGTGTCAGGAGTAAATCACTTTAAACCTTAGTTAAGCACTGTCGGGATTTCGCGACTCGGCGATCGCTCTCCCAAAAAGCAATACCTTCGTAGCTCTGAGTCGCAAAGTCGCGATATTCACTAATTAAGCATGGATTAATTAAGAGCTTAAGTCAGATCACAAATAATTAACTAAATCGCATCATCACGATTTCGGGTCTTGGGGGCTCAAAGGCTAGGAGGGAAATCTTCCGATACGGCGAACGCCGAAAAGGGGGGATTAAAGACTAAAACACACTTAATTAAAGGAGCTAAACTGAATTAATTGACGCATTAAGCAACCTTTAACACACACCGTCTACGAAGTTAGTTTTAAATGTTTTTACGTTTGTTCGTGTTATGACTCGTCAAACATTTATGGCATTTATTTGAACTGCGGCGAGGTGACAGATAGTAGGATCTTGTTTTTACTTCTAAATATTTCTATTAAGTGATTTGACCGTTTTGTTCGCAAGGACACCCGGGGTTTAAATGACCAAGATAGAGAGTTTTTTCCTTCATTTTTTCAGTTCTCATTTCTATTTGCGATAGAGCCATTTTACCAAGTTAATCATTGTTTGTGATTTTCAAATCTTTTCGACAGGTGGTCCAGTTGCAGGCTTCACTATCATGGCTCCACGAAAAACGCCCAAATCAGTTGTCGAGAGTTCAGGTCAGGGTTCAAACATTGTTTCCAATACTTCGCCCCGAAGTATTAATTCTATCAAGACATGGTCATACGTTTCCAACATCCTGCAATTCGAGTCGATAAATTGTTCGGATGATTCTAGCGACAACGAGAAGGATGATTTATCAACCAAATACAAAATCGTCTCTCAAGCAGAGATGCACAAAATAGCGGCGAGGCCCCAGCTTCTTCCCTATTGTGATATGATCAGGGTGGGCGCTGGACCATGTGGACATCCCGACCAAGAGGATTATCAGCGAACAGAAAGTGATGATTGGTACCTTCAGGCTAGAACATTTGCGAGCAATGTATAAACTGTCACACACGCTGAACCTTACTCACAATGCCGAATTCCTAGAAGGTTTCAAGAAGGAGGAGTGTGAGAAGTATGCAAAAAGTTTGTCCGATCTGATCAAAGATTGGGTCTCACACCCCGCGAAATTCAGGGTTGATACCAATGGGATCTATTCAATCTCTTCCTTGGAGCCATAGTTCAAGTAAATAGCGATGATGACCTGCAAGTAGTATGGGAAGGAAGACACTACCCATTTTTTCGTCCCATGGGTGCCACTCATTCATACAGTCGCTGAGGGTTTCTCCTTCGACTGGGCCAAACTGTTGTCTGACAGTCTGACCAGTCGAATTACTGAATATTGAGCACAGAAGGCGAGTAAGAAAGCAGCTTCGTTCTTTATGTTTGCTTACATCATGGATGCCATCTGCTTCATGACACCCTTCCCACTAATGAACTGGAGCTGGGCTCCATCTAATACAAAGCCTATTCATGTCTACCACTCGAAGCTTTGGGAGGATAAGGCCAAAGAATTCATCTACGAGATCTTCAACTGGGTAATGGTGCCATTGCATGTCGCCATCTTTGGCCAACCGCCTCCCAGGATGTCAGAGAGTGTCGCGACCAACCTAAGCAGCATGGCAAATTGGTATCTAGATGTAGAATTTTCGTATATCAGGGTTTTTGGCATCTTTGTCCCTCCATATGCTCTCCTGCTATTCCTGCCAGATAAGCTATTGTGTCGTGAGATCGCCAGACAGACTGTGCTCGGCGGAGTAAGCAAAGAGCTCAAAGGAGTATCAAAAAAGGTATGGCTACCCTTCCCTATTCATATTGGTGCGTATTCCTTGTTAGATTTTGGCCATGCCAAAGCCAAGGCTACGGCTTTAGAAAAAATGAAGCTAGTGGAAATTGAGTTCAAGAAGCACGACCCTAGCAAGGTTGTGAGCAATCACCTGGCGAGTTGCGGCCTGAAGAGATATGAACACGAGGATTCCCCACATGATGAAATATTCCGGGGCGCGAGGTCCTTCTCTGAAGTCCTAAGTCGGATTCAAGCCCTGCCACCCCGAGATATGGCCGAATTTTTGAAATTCCAGGAGCACCGACAGAGTTGTCTCCCCCAAATTTTACAGGGTGAAGCCCCAAAGCTTCCAGTTACAAAGCAGACAGAAGCCAAAGGTGCAAAGGACTCAAGTCCTAGCGGGGAGAAAAAACAAGGGAAAACAGGGGAGGCTGGCAAGGAGCCGAAGCACCCCACAAGCAGGAAGGAAACACTGAAAAGGGTACTGTAATGTCCCCACTTTGGGACATCATCACAGTGCAGAGATTTATGATGACCAGAGTAGCCAGATGGATGTTATAGCGAGTACAGAGGTATTTGAGAGGCATTGTGGGTTCCAGCTTGCATTGATCATCATATTCCATCATTATGAGCCATTCCACACAGGTTGGCTTTGGTTTCGTTGCATTCCGACGATTTCCATGATTTTGACTATTTTGAGCTATAAGTTAATTGAAATCACTGAAGAGGTCATTTTGGGCACATTACTTGGAGGAACCTCTCAGTGTAATAGCTCATTGGAATCGGAAGGAGCAACACTACAGGATAGGATGGCTAGAAGTGACTTTCAGTGACCAGGGAAGCCACAAGGAGAGATAAGGAGCTTTTCAAAGGTAAAAAGGTTAATTAATTAATTAAAGTGATTTAATTAATTAATTAAATAAATATTAATAAAATGAAAGTCACTTTGGAGGGACAAGGTGAGCCAAAAAGTATAAAAGGAAGGCAAGGGCCTCTACTCATCAATCATGTCTTTCTATTTTTTGATATCTGGCTTCTAGCTAGTAAGCCCAGCATTGGGGGTTTTGAGGGTTTTGACTCAACAAACCCTAGAGGATGATTCGGTGGTGAAAGATTCCACCTAACTTGTCCCAAGCTTGGTCTCGGAGATGCAATACGCTCCCACACCATTCTAGTTCCAGATCTACTCAGTTGCAGGAGGGTTCCACATTAGTTACTTGTGCAGATAGAGAGAGGGCACACCAGTTGGGGGTTTCCAGCAAGGGGGGCGCACCATTCTTGGAGAGAGATTCATTGCAGGTGATTGGCAAGGCTTTTGGAGATTCTATCACTTGGGTTCTTCTTGCAGGGTCTTCACCATCATTCCTAGTGCTTTCTGAGAGAGTTTTATGATACAGATGATTTGCTAGAGCATTGGGACGAATTGAAGAGAAGGAGGGCATTTCTGAGATTCAAATCTAGTCAGTTTGGAGGGGTTATGTTTTAGATCTGACCCTGAGACTTCATTTAGTGACTTGGAGTGTCCCGATCTATATTCCTGGGGAGTTTCAGAGCAATTGAAGGCCTCCTTCATCAGGACCGAATTATCTAGGGTTTCAGTCATCCAGTGGGGCGCACCATTCAATGGAGGAGTTCATATCTACAGGGTTTGAGAGGGATCTTGGAGATTCAGGCACATGGGTTGTTCTTGCCATCACTCGATCTACTATTTGGCATCTTCTTGAGGTGATTGGACATCTTTGGCACCAGGGTCGAATTGTTGAGGAGCTTCAGCTATCCAGCAGTACATGGCATTGGTCTTCATCTCTTATCTAGCCTTTGGGGGCTTATTTTGTATTATCGGGAGCTTTTTGTAGCAGCTCTATTATCTATTCCCATAGCCATCTGTTGAGCATTCCAGATCGGCATCTCCATTGTAGCAGGTTCTTCTATCTTATGAATAAAAGAAGATATGAGATGTTTTGGCTTGTCTATCATATTGCATATGGTTGAGGTATGTTCCATGGTTGTCTATTCTTGTTATTTGCTGCAAACATTCATATAACACATCAGTAAACCCTAAGAACAAAATCAAGAGGCCATTCAGCAAGTAAACACATCTAAACCAGTAGGACAGCAAAGTGTTTGACGAAATACCTCACTCAGAAAAAGTTTAAAAAGACACCAAAACCGTGATGATCCTTGCATAATGGCTTGGGATCATTACAGGTACGCCAGGCAAGCAGGCCCAAGGCCAAGCAGAGATACCCTCGCAGGGATCGAGTGACTCATTGTCACTCACGTCAAACAAGCCGGTCACAGAGGTCACCCCGAAACAACCATCCAAGGAAATCGGCAGTCCGATTGCTATTATCACACCCTTACAGTTCACAAAGGGGAAACCTGATGCGAGGTGGATTTTCAATGAAGAACTGACACCCATTTTTGTAGAGGAGCTGCCTCCGAACGAATTTTTCTTTGACAAAAAAAGAAAGGTCGTAGTGAGGCAAGAATTAAATCAAAAAGAGGGCGTAATGGCTAAAAAATTTAAAATCATGACAGATGGGAAGGCTGTGAAAGAGGAAGAATTAGCAGAGGAGATAGCCAGGACACTAGGGGCTTATGCTACAGCCAATCAGTACTCAGTTGGGACTTTTAAGGCCCAGTTGAAACGAAAGAACCTCCTGATCAGTAAATTGGAAGCTAAAGTGCCTACTGTTGAAGCGAATGTCAGGGGCTAGGTGAGCAAGAGCCTTGTGGAAGCCCGAATAACCGACCTGCGTGAGATCGAGAAGCTCAGGTCTGACCTCGAGCAGGTGCGCCATTCGGCGCAAATTAGCCAAACACAGGTAAGCCAACAGGGGCAACAAATTATAGAGTTGCAATCAAAATTCGATGTGGCCGAGAACCAGGTTTTAGACATAAAAGTGTTCAGATCCCAGGCCGCCGAAATCCGACATAAGGTATTAACGGCTCAACAAAACCTGCTTGTAAAAGTAGGAACCATTCAAAACCATTTCCAGATGATAGATCAAGTATTAGAAAATATGTCTTCGATGGAAAGAGAAGCTGGGGCAGCACGGGTCGCTTTCCAAGACGTTGTTATAGCTACGGCGAAGATAGAGATGGTCGGCAGCTCCAAATTATCCATCGCAGAACAAACCAGAGGAAATATTCTACTGAAGGTCTGGGTGCAGAATATATCAGAAAACAAAGGGAGAGCTAATGAAGTGAAGAATTCTTGTGAGGAAACGTTCTCTTTGATAAGTAAAAGTTTGCTAGACCTTGATAAGGAAAGCAGTGTTGGGACGCTGGGCAAAATCAATATAGCTAAACATTTGTTGGACATCAAAGAAAACATGGAGAAGGCACAAGTGGAGATATCCTAGATAAGCCAGGTCGATATGGCACAAGTGGACAAATGGATAGTACAGCCAAGTTTACAATTATGCTCCATCATCACGAAGGACCGACAAGTAGGAAAAAGTTTGCCACAGCTGGCGAAGAGTTGTTACACCTTTGAAGCAAGCAACCAAGCAGAGCCTTCCAGGTTGATAGCCCAGTTGGTGGAGAGGTGCGTCATTTGCATCAAGCAGGTGAAGGGGCAAGTTTCTGGTGCTAAATAATGACAGATGTCAACTTGTTCTATTTCTAGAGCCCGAATGACAGGGAAAGGAAGGTGCTCCACCCTTACTAGGGAAGGCAAAGAGGAGGAGATGAAACGCTCCAATTTTCCATTTGTAACTGACAATTTTCCAGAATGATCGGAATTCTAGAGATTCAGAAGTTTGTTTAAATAGAAGAAAGATTGTAATAGAAAGGGCTTTTTACCATGAGTAGATTGTAATAGAGAAAGTTCGCTTAAGCCAGGAATAATACAAAGCGAATTGAAGACTCCATATTTCGTCAAGATTAAGTTATGTGTTTTTCCTCTGTATTTCATGCTTCATGTGGTTTTTACATATATGTCTTTGATGAATGCTTTAGCTGCAATTTAGTATAACTTCTATTGTGGTGATCAGGTTCTAGGTATCTAGTTATTTACAGTTTTTCCTCTGTATCGACTACTAGCGGGTACAAGACTTGTGAATTATTTAGATCTCTACATTATATGCTTTCATCAAGGTATTCCTGTATTTTCTTCTTCTTCCACAGCGTGGGATTCCTCTGAAATTGATGCCCCACATTGTTGACAGCTCTATGTTTTTGCACTCGGTTTCAAGATTTTAAACTCAGTTACGAAAAACAGCCTTCGTTTTCGTTAAACCCTTCGATTGGCTTCACTGAATTTTCCCTGTATAATCTAAAGTTGAGATAAGCACTTTAAAGCATCCACCTTCTTTAAAAGCTCTGTTCTCCCCATAATTGTACTCGTCATAAGACAACCCAACATCGAACCTGGTCTATCGGATCAAACCAGCATCGCTTTAAATCTTTTCCATACCATACTCAAGACCGCCACCACCCGGACAAAGCTCGAACGTTCATGGGCCGCCATCGAGCGAGATATCAGCATTCAAGAATATTTGGAAGCTAGACAAAGACAACTCAGAGATTGGCCATAGCTTCATCCCCCCAAGTTGTTTTTTCCCCTTCCTTTTCTTTCACTCTTTTTAGATGCTTAGAGTCTAGACTCTACACTTTATAGCCTTAAGTGTAGACTCAGGAACAACAATGTACAACAATGGAATTTTTGCTTGTTTGTCTATGTCATGATGATCAATGGCATTCCTTGTTTGTTTGCCTTGTAGACACCTTGTACTATAAAAGTCTCTGCATCAACCTTGTAGTTGTTATGGCTAGGGTGGCCTTGTACTTTGGTCTAGTAGCAACTTTCTTTATGCTCAGGACAGACCTCAGAATTGGTTTGTCTATACCTCAGAGACTCCTTCAGATTTGGGACTGGAACTCTGCTCAACATCCTGGCTTCTATCAACAATATTATTGTAGTGCTAACTCTCAAGTAACTCATGGCCCTTGCTTGTTGGACAGTGCATATTAGGGTGCACGACTGCTGCAACCTTTTGTTACTAACAACACTGCCACATATTTGACACCATACCAGCAGATTCATTTATCTATTCTCTTTTCCTTGGAGAAGGAGGCTCTTCATATTTTATTGTCTGAGAGTCTGGACCCTACTCCATGTTTTCTTCTTCTTAATTATCAATGTCAGTGAAGGTCTGCTCTAACTGACTATGGACATTATCCCCTTGCTTGGAAGCCTTTATTTTCTCAGCCTTTAATTTTTGGGCCCGAGTTACCCTTGTCTCTGCGACAATAGGAGTTTTCATCTTCTCTTGGGAACATTGTTTCTTTTCTTTTGAACAACACCAGGGGAAAAAAGAACTTGACCTCATCATGTATTTTGTACCACACCAGAGTAAACAAATGGACAAACCCAGAGAGGAATGCATCTCATTCCCAACCTCTACTTGAAACCCATCAAAAGTATGAATGAATTGTATGGTGAGTTGAGGTTTTGTTTTGCTAAAATTTTTAAAAATGAAGCTAGCCTGTTCTGGAAAAGATACCCATGACCCGAGGTTTTGTTCTACAGTGGCATCATCTCCACAGAATTTCAGCCTCAATTCTTTTGGGATGACAGTTCGACCTTTCCAGCAATACATGCTCACAAAAACAGCAGTAACGGCTCTTCACAAGCCTGTAGAAAAGTTTGAAATGGCACTAATACTATCTTAAGGCAGTTTCTTGTAAGGCTATTAATGTCGGGGTGTCTTCATACATCATATGCATCAGATAGTTTGGTTGATCAACCTCAACATTAATCTTTTGAAGCGATACTAGGTGCTACAGGACTTAGTGGCTTACTATCCCATGTCTTGCTATAACAATCTCATCTCCACAGAAAATTTAGAAGGGGTCTCGCCCTTTCCTTCACCATTGAAATTCCACCATAGAAAATTTAGAAAGGGGTCCGGCCCTTTCCTTCACCACAGAACTTTAGAAAGGGGTCCGACCCTTTCCTTCTAGGTTGCGGCAACCTTAGAGGCTTGCAGCCAGTTTTTAGGAGGGTTACCACAGGGTTGAGGAGGGGTCAGCCTTCTTCCTTCATGCTTTAGGTTGTTGTTCAAGGGTTGAATTCACCACAAAAAGAAGATTTGGCCCTCTTCATCTACCACAGATTTTTAAAGGAGAGGTCTGGCCCTCTTCTCTTTACACCTACAACAGACCTTACCTTCAATTTGTAATGTGCAGTGGTTTTGTTCAAGCCTGCTCTGATACCTTGTTGAATTTTCAATGACCTATGGCTCATGTATCTTCTTTAAATTTTTTGTTTAACTATTACTTGAACCATAACTACTGCNACAAAAAGAAGATTTGGCCCTCTTCATCTACCACAGATTTTTAAAGGAGAGGTCTGACCCTCTTCTCTTTACACCTACAACAGACCTTACCTTCAATTTGTAATGTGCAGTGGTTTTGTTCAAGCCTGCTCTGATACCTTGTTGAATTTTCAATGACCTATGGCTCATGTATCTTCTTTAAATTTTTTGTTTAACTATTACTTGAACCATAACTACTGCAGCAAACCAAGATCACAAGAAGAATAACCATGCACAAGAACACAATAAGTATCCTGGGAAACCCTTCTCAACAAGGGAAGAAAACCCAGCCAATCCTTTGCTATATTCCTCAAGAGAAAGACCTCCCACACCATCACCAAACCTAGCACACCAGAGGGTGTTGTAATTCTCACAATTTCAGACCACAACTTTTGAAATCATGACATGACAGAATGTTAAGTGTGTTTCCTCAATGGGGATTCACCTTTATTTATATAAGACTTGTCACATCAAATGATGTGTCTATTGGCACAATAGGGCCAACCTCAATAACTCAAAATATAATTAATAATTACCATACTAATTATCTTTTATATTAATTATCTCTTACAATAAGGTGGGGTTGACCTGTACCCTTTACATTACAATTAGGGTTACACGCAAGTCTGACTCTTGAACAATATAGCAAGGGATCTCATACACCCACTAGTGCTCAGCCACTAGGGGCACATCCATAGGGATGTCCATATCTCTATCTCACTACGTCTCACAGGCGAACCACACTCACTAGTGCTCAGCCACTAGGATCACGTTCACTTGTGCTCGTCCATAGGCATGTCCTCTCAACAGATCTTCTTTCCCACTGCATTACACAGGAGAGTCATCTGGAGTTCATCATCTCAATTATTTGCTCAAAGGAGGCTAATACAACGTCTTCATCTTTTTCTCATGACGATGCACCCAACTCTATGGGAATTCACACGTTCACCTTGTGCTCAGCCACAGGCACGTCCAACTCAGCAAATCTCCTTTCTCACTGCGTTACACAGGAGAATCATCTAGAGTTCTTCTCAACTCTCTGTAAGGAGGAGGCCATCATTGAGTTCCAGTTCTGTCTCAGATAGGAACCACACACCCATCTTAGGGGCTCTCTCTCAGGTCGACTCAATCAGTCTGTGTCCTGGAGAATGTCTCACACAGTTGTAATCATCAACACACATGTGGGTAAAAAAGGAAGGAAAGGCGCATGGAAAAAGAAGTAAGAGTGATATATCATGCGCATGATGTAAGGGAGAGTGACACAACACACGTGTGAGCTAATCAATGGAGGATATGCGCATGGGAGAAGAGTTATGGGCCATGGCGCATGGGAAATAAGTAATGGAGTAGAAGTGTGCCATAACTTTTAGGGAATAGGGTACATAAGATGAGAATAGAGAATAAGCAAGGAGTAATGTGGGAGAAGTGGTAGAGGAGGCGCATGAGAGATGAGTGCATAGGGGAGAGAGGGAGACTTAGGGAGGTAGCGCATAGGAGAAAGAGTGGGCTGATAAAGAAGATGCACCACACATGTGAGGAAAGAGGAGGAAGGGAGGGTGTATGAGGGAATGAGGAGATAGATAATGAGGGAGGAAAGCATGTGCTAGGGTTTAAAAGAGGATGAGAGGCACATGGAGGGAGAGAATAGAAGGAGAAACTGCATGGAGGAGGCTAAATATGGAGGAGGGAATCATGCACTTGCTAAGGAAGTGTATGCGCCCTATTAAATAGGGAGTTATAATGCATGAGTAACGAATAAAATATTTTAATGCAAGGAAAGTGAAGTAATGACGAGTGAAGTGAGGGATAAGTAAGTTAGGCTTTAATTAGCCTAATCACGCCCAAATAGATGTGCCACCTCATCCACATGCCTCCCTTGTTAATTATTCTTCAATCAATTGTGTTAATCCCTTGAAAGTGTGCCCCCCTCATTAATTAAGCCACCAAGCTACCACATGTCAAACTGCATCACTGCCATTTGTCAAAATCTGACCATGCCACTTGTCACATTTGGAGGCGACCACGCCAGCTATAAATAAAAACTGCTAAAAATAGGGGTCCGACCCTAAAAAATAGGAAACCACCAAAAATGTATGGGATGACTAGGAGACCACCGCCATGTGTCAATGTTTAAAAATAGACACTATTAAAAATAGAATCTTGTCGCATGTCAATGATATCATACTCATCAGATTCAATTTTTCGGGAGAATTCCAAATATGTAATCAAAATTGACATCTCAAGCTCAGTGTTCCACCTACTAAAAATAGAAATACTAACAAGTCACCCCGAAAAAGCTCCAATAGACTCAGAATGTCTCAAGGATCAATATTGTATGCTCAAAATCCTGATCTAAGGCCTAGAGCTAAACCTGCTAAACATAGAAAGTACCTGCATGATCCCCGGAAAAAGTTATCATCGGGCTCAAAATCATACAAGGACCAATATTATATGTGCTCAAAATTGTCAAATGAGTCTCCAGTCACTCTCTACTAAAAAGTAAGTCGCCTGTTAAAAATAGCAATCTCTCTCAAATCCATGTACAATTAGGCTAGCTCTATCTCTAAAGCAAAAACAACCACAAACCAGTCTTGCACCTGCCTCTGATGGGAACCAATCTCTAGCTCACACAAGTGGTCAACCTAGAAAAAATCTTTGAATGCCAGCCAAAATGGACTATGGTAGCTCTTAACCCTCAGGATTCTCAAGGGATAAAATCTAGGGGTTGATAGGACTATAGTGAAATATCCCTGATCCCGCTGATCAAGATATTTGCTACTGATCTAATGTTTTGTCCTGCAAATCTGATACACTGGGGGTTTTTGGATGCGCTTCAGTTGAGTGTTTGAGATATTTATGGTTATTGCATGTGCATGTTGGTTATTTCAGGTGCATGTTGGTTATTGCATGTGCATGTTGAGTATTTATGGTTTAAACAGTATATAAAGGATGCATGCAGAAGTAAAGAACATCGACTGCCCAATAACATATATTATGCGACTCAAGCATGGAAATACAATAACACACTGAAATATAGAGTATAATCATCATCTAGATCTCATGGATCGTCACTGGAATACAATCAAATAGCATAAAAATACCTGTGATCAGAAGATGAATGCAGATCTGATGCATGCACGGATAGATCGATGGAAATATGCGACTCCGGAGAAATACGGTAACCGCTACCAGATGGAAAACTCGTCTGAAAGGATAGACCGTCGGAATGCGTCGGAAATTGCTCCAATAGAAGCACCCTGTCCTCTAGACTGGAATGGATGTGTGCCAGATATCAGATCTGGCCTCTGAGTTACTAGATCTGGACCCTTGGGGGGTTTGCGCACTAGGGGACACTCAATGCACCCCAAATGATTCTACCAACGGAATCAACTGCTATAGGGCTCAAAACGATCGTCTCGCCAAATGCGGAACTGAGTAGAAAGGGTTTCCCCGGATCTGTCCTGATGCTCCGTCTACAACCCCAAATGTACTGCCCGAAGAGTTGCGCCCTAAATGGTTGGATGATGCGCTCTGCAAGATTCCACCGTCAAAAATGAAATCTGAGCTCAGACCTCATGCAGCTCCACAAACCCTCAATCTGACTTGCGCCCTCACTAGCTGAGTTGCGTACATTGTACTGGATACTCCTGAATAGCTCGGTGAAATACCTAGATGGTATCTCCAATGGGCTAGGGTGTGTCTCTCAACACCAAAACAGATCAATGGTGGTGGTTTCCTCCAAAAATCCACAAAACAGCAAGGTCGACTCTCTTCCTCCTCTGGGAACTCTCAACATCAAATCATAACAATGCATAATGAGGAATTAGGTCAAATTCCTCCCTTTATACCATTTCCAATCTAATTCACCATTGACCTCACTTAAGCTAGGTGTTTTTCCTCCTAAGGTGAATAATTAATTAATTAAGTCCCCCTTTAGCACCTTTTCATTCTAATTCTTCATTGACTTAGGCTTAAGTGACTTTTCCTAAGTATTTTGGCTTAATTCATCGTTTAGCCATCAATTCCTCCTTATTTCTCCATCTTGTTCCATGTTTGTGCCTGACTATAGTCTACGGGAACACATAGACTACTAAGTCACTCCCTACTAGCCTACTCTTGGGAACGGGACATCACAGTCCTCCTTTCCCGAGATTGCTTGTCCTCAAGCAACATCAATTCTAGGTACTGTAAGATATGCTCTCCCTCCCATGTGGCATCCTCCACTGGTGTTAAATTTTAAGCTATTATTAGGTTTCCTTTCTATTTACTAGATAACAATAGCATAGACAGGATCACTAAGAGAAACACAATCACAAGAGTACACAAGCATTTATCCTGGGAATTCCTCAAGGGGAAGAAAACCCAGCAAAACTTCCTTAATGTAGATAGCCAATACAGTGTTACCAGAA
>JASDQU010211300.1:6884-18665 GCA_032191745.1 Picea mariana | reverse complement strand
TCATGAGATGTGTGATTGGTTTTATAAAAGTCTCAGATATCTGTCTAACACATAATTAGCTAGAGCATCAGTCAATGTATTTAGACATCTAGGAATGTGTTGATATTCAATATAATCAAAATGACATTCCAAGAGGCGAATTCGTAGATATACCCACAATAAAATAGGACTTCGGATAGCATAGACATTACTTAACTGTAGAACTACTAGCTACAAATCAAGTCGTATAACCAGGTGGCGGATACCAAGAAAAATAGCATTAGTCAACAACTCGATGACAATGCTATATTCTACAATATTATTGGTCGCATGACCGAGGCAAACACCTCATAGACTAATAAGTTCATTTGTAGGTGCATAAATTGCCCATGCAGCAGAAGCAAGGTTCTGAGTACTACGACTAGTGCCATCGGCAAAGCCAATGTGGGGTAGTGAAGACTCCGACATCTAGAAACCAAGCACAACGCAAGGTAAGCGGTCGAGGGTAGAAACCAAATAACAAAAAGCACACTAAAGTAACACACAAAAAGTACGATACAGTAAAATACAAGAACTCATGCACAGATGATCTAAGCATAGTACTTATTTAAGTAAATCCCATTTCTGGGTTCACTCAAAGGGATACCATCATAGTCTAGTAACTCGTAGGCTCCTTTTTCCAACACCCATCTGACGATATAAGGGCCTTGCCACATAGCCTCAAATTTTTTGGCTCCTATAAAATCTCGATCTTGTTCATAAAGGAGAATCAGATCACCTTCAGAGAAAACACATGGCTTGACATGCTTGTCGTATTGGGCTTTGAGTCATTTCTTCTGAGTTTCTACAACTAGGGTGGCATCACGACGGGTTTCTTCTAGTTGCATAAGATACAACAGACATTCTTCTTCAGCAGAAGTGTTGGGGAGAAGTTCAATGGCTAGCTTTAGAGACGGTATCTCACATTCAATCGGCAATATGGCTTTGAGACCATAAACTAACTGGAAAGGTGTAAACCCGGTAGCAGACTTGACGGATGTCCGGTAAGCCCACAATGTTGAAAACAACATCGTGTTCCAACTCACTTTGTGAATCCCTATCATTCGTCAAAGCATGGTAATGAGGACTTTGTTTATTGCCTCGAACTGGCCATTGGCCTGTGGTTAATAGGGTGTTGAGTTTTCATGGCGAAGACCCAACATTTCAGTGAGTTCTGACATCATGAAGTTTCTAAAGTGGCTACCGTGGTCAATAACGATAGCTTGAGGAACACCAAACCAAGCAATGATGTGATTGAATATGAATAGTGTTGTGGACTTTCCAGTATTGTCGAATGTAGGCATCGCCTCGGCCCATTTCGTAAAGTAATCTACGGCTACAATAATGTATCCATGCCCCCCGGCTGAGTGAGGGTGACATGTCATGAAATCGATACCCCATTTCGCAAAAGGTCCAACAAAGACTATAGGGTTTAGAGGAGCAGGGTGTGATCATATTTTGTTGTTGTAGGTTTGGCAAGCATGGCATTTTTGGACAGCAATAATACAATCGTTGAATAAATCAGGCCAAAAATACCCAGTTCGTAAGATCTTCTGGGCAGTAGCATACCTAGACATGTGACCACCACATGCTCCAGAATGGCAGTCATTCAGGGATTTCTCAGCTTCGTCAAAGGTGAGGCATCGTCGAAAAATGGATTCAATCCCATGACGATAAAGAGTATCACCAAGGATAATGTACTGGCGGGCTTGGTAGTGTACTCGACAGCAGTCAGTGCTAGAAAAATCGGGTCAGAAATTGTGAGTCTGGAGATATATGATGATATCCCCATATGAAAGGTCATTGGAACTGATCAGAAAAAGGGATTCATCGGGTAATGAATCCTCTTCTACATTTTATGTCTCAGAACAGGGAATGTCGCATATCAATTCGGCAAACACCAAGGATTTATTGGACTTAGCGCATTTGAATTCTAAGTCAAACTCCTGGAGTATTACGATCCATTTGGAGTATTTTCACCCTAGCAATTGGTGTGTAAGAATGTGTTGCATAGGGTTGCAGTTGGAAATCACAGTAGTCTTGCGTAAAAGGATATAGTGCCGGAAACGTTGAACAGCTTGGACGGGGGCCAAGGCCAGTTTTTCAACATGTAAATGCTTGGTTTCGGTAGTCATGAGACTCCAACTCAGGTAATAAATAACATGTTCGTCATGAGAATCATCCTCTTGGACTAGAATCATAGCAATGGTGTAGTCCGAGGCTGCGAGATATAATAAATAATCGTGACTGTAATCGGTTGAGAAAAGTAGTGGGGTACAGGTTAAAGTCAGTTTTAAAGCATTGAAATCTTTGTTGGCAGTGGTATCCCATACAAACTCAGAACCTTTCTTGAGCAATCGAGTAAATCCAAGAGTTAACTTAGCATAGTTTGGGATGAAACGACATAGAAAGTTTGCCTTCCCTTGCAAACTTTGTAGCTGGCGAAGTGAAGAAGGAGGAGAGAGATTGAGAATCTCCTCGACCTTCAAAGAATCTACCCTGATCCCTTGACGTGAAACAATAAAGCCCAGAAGTCAGCCGGATTCTATGCAAAAAACACATTTGTGTGGGTTTAAGTGTATACTGTAAAACCGACATCGGAAGAAAATGGCTCGGAGTTGTGCTGGATGATCGACACGGTGCATGAAATGAGCGGGTAGGTCATCGATATATCGTTGGACAATGTGCTTTATATCATGAAAGGCATAAGACATATCACGTTGAAAAGTCGCACCATCATTCTTTAAACCAAAGGGTAGTTTTCGGTAGGTGAAAGTTCCCCAAGGAAAAATAAAAGTGGTCTTGTGTTGGTCGGTGGGTACGATATTGATTTGATTATATCTGGAGAAACCATCCATCAAAGAGAATATTTCACTCCCGGCGCAATCGTCGACGATCTGGTCAACGAAGGGGGTGGGAAAGTTGTCTTTAGGACAAGCTTTGTTAATATCCCTATAATCAACGCACACGTGGATCGTACCTTGTTTTTTATTAACCGAAATAAGATTGGAAACCCAATCAGTTAGAGCCACGGGGTAAATAAAGCCATCTTTAAGAAGTTTCTCAACTTCAAGCTTGATAGTAGCTTCTTTACATGGGTGGACCGGATGAAGTCGTTGCCGGACGGGTTTAGCGTCCGGGTATGTCTTAATATCGTGTACAACAATGTCGGGATCAATACCCAGCATTTCTTCATAGCTCCATGCGAAGACGTCATGAAATTCTTGAAAAAGAGATTTGTAGGTGACAACTTTGTCATTGGAACATGAAGCTCTGATGTGCACATTTTCAACAACTCAAGGTTTAATGGATATGTCAAGGGGGATGGTGGGTGAGAAATTACTTAAGTTCCCTTCATAGAACACATCGTGTGTAGACTCGGGAACAGAATAAATGACGACAATGGTCGATGGGGTCGAGATCCGTTGGTAAATCTCAATGGTGTGTTGTTCCAGGAAGAGAATGGAACGATGATGTCCATCATCCCAAGGGGTATCTTCCATGTACATAACAGACATAATCATCTCATATGTAGGAAAAATGACACAGAAAGGATCCAGAGATAGATCACCAAGAGAGGGGGTAGAATGGATTACCGATTGAATGGCTTGATAAGCATATTTGACTAGACTTAAAGGCATTTGGTCACCATAGCGAAGATGATCCCCGGGGTTGGGTACTATCCACGGGTCATAAGACGCATGGGTTTCACGAACAAAGGTGGAAATCATGTTTATTGAGGCGAAAAATGAATGTGGAACATTGGGTGGTGGAATGGGGAAAGTACCCATCAAAGAGGAATCTTTAATAAGACCCACATCAACATTCTCATATCCAGGGGGTGTTTTCGCAATGAAAGGTACGTTGTCGGTACATGTATTAGAGTTAAAGAAGGCCAATTGGTCCACCGTAATTACTTTTCCTTGATGTGGGAAACATACGACACAGAAAAGAGTGGACACAACTTCATGCATGGAATCGATCCAACTACGGCCAAGTAGAAGGTTGTAATCGAGAGGAGCGTCAAAGACCTCAACTTCAACGTTGACTGTTTTTCTTTCTAACATAATAGGTAATGAAGGGAGGACACCGTAAGGCTTAAAACCAGAGCCATTGAATTCTTTGAGCATGTTGTGGGATTCGGTTAAGGGAGGAGATCCGATGGCTTTCCAATAGGTAATAGACATGACACACATCAAGGCACCCTCATCAATAATTGTTCTACAAATTTTCTTGTCGGAGACAATGACTTGTATTTGAAATGCGAGTTGAGGGGGTAACCTTGGAATGTGATCTTCCAAGTCAAAAATTATTAAATTTGTATCGGTAGGGTCGATTCCACCAATATATTTCAACAGTGCCTTCCGTTGTGTGAGACAACTCTGAAGAACTTCGAGGGCTGACATCGCGGATGGTGCTTGGGCCAGATCTTCTACAATACTAGTTTTGGGTAGTATGTGCATGAGGATTGAAAGAAGACTTTCGAACAACACCCTTCGAGGGAGGGTGAAGAACTATGTCTAGGCTCGGTCGTTTGAGATGAAGAGGACCATTGGTAGGTGGAACCGATGGAGATGGTTGGACCAAGGAAGGAGGTATTTCATCAACTTTCTCTTTGGAGGAAGAATAATCTTTGGCTCGAGTGGTAAGTGTGATGTCATTCTTCTTTGAATCACCTGTACACATTAAGTCATAGGATGTATTGGAGGGGAAAGGTTGGTCACGAATGACCAATTGGGCCTGTTGTTGAGAAGGAAAGGGTTGTGACAACACAACCGGGGTAGGCGGTTTCGGGGCCCCATGAAGGAACATAGTAACCTCGGCTCGTCTCGGACAATCCTTAGTGCAGTGATCATCACCACAGATAATACAAGGGTATCAGGGTTTGTGCTTATCCTTATCGTCAGTAGGTTGTGTTTTGTTGTTCTCAAATTGCAGATTATTTTTATCCTCCTTATTCTTACCCTTCCCTTTTCGGGATTTATTCTTTCCGGCAGGGGTAGATTGAACAGAGTTCACCTCAGAAGTCTTGTCGGCAAGAGGAGTAGGAGACAGAGCATGTTGAACATTAGAAGCAATAGACTTCGGGTTGGTGGTAGAGGCTTGTGCAGAGTGGGTTTGGGCATGGAAAGTGCCAATCACACCATCATCCACATGATAAGCAGCACGAGTAGTTGAAGTAGCAGTAGTAGAAGGACGAGGTGCATCAAGGAGAAAATCGTAAAGAGTACTCGTTTGTGAGTAAACGAGGTCAAGGTATTGAGCAGGACTAATTCCTTGTTCTTCTGTGACAACTCCCCCCATGGCGATGTCACGAGTTATATCATTCACGAATGATTTCATGAACCACTATGCCAGTAACGGATCGAGAGGTTCAAGTTTGATGAGACGTCGTCATCGTCGCCACTCATGAATGTGATCAAAGATATGAGTGGCTTTGGTTTGTTTGAAAGAACTCAAAATTTTGGTTATCATTTCGTATCATATCGATAACAAGTAGTGGGTGAGGAAAGCCATGGAGAGAGTGTTAAAGTCAGCGAAGAAGCCTCTCGGCAATTCTATATACCACTTTGCGGTGGAACCCGTGAGAGTTCACTGAAAAAGACGTAATCGAATAAAGTCATCCATCAAGGAGTTGGATGAACACCAAAGGTGGAAAGTCATTACATGATTGTTCGAGTCCTCTCATGGTTTACCATCGAACTTAGGAATGTTGGAAGGTAGTTTGGTTGGTATGGAGGGTCATTGAGGAGAGTGATGGATAGGATCATTTAGAATTCTAGACAGATCAGGGAGGTCTAGGGTGGCTAAGAAGGGTAACTATCTATTCACGTGGGGGTACTAGTGACTTTGGGGAGGAAGTCCCATAGGTATACCAGTAGGACCATAAGCAGTTTGCATATAATGCGAAGATCCGAGCAGATTTGGTTGTTGGTATGGGGGCATGTAATTTATAGGGTTGTATTTGTTAGGGTGGTTCCCTTGAAAGGGACGTTGGGTCCAGTGATCAAGCCCCAAATGGAATTGGATGGACTTGGATATAGTTGGCTTGTACTAGGGGGTATGAAAGAGTTAGTTTGAGGCTGTTGCCCCCCAGTCGATTGAGGATTATTTCGGATAAGATAGTTCCAATACTGGGCCAAGTCTACAGGTATGTTATGTCTAGTGGTTGGGGTAGGTGGGGGTTTCCCTCCAATCGGAGGTTTTGTTCCAATTGGGATTTGACCTCCAGGGTGAAAATGTCCGCCAACAGGAATCTGGTAATTAGGTGTGAAAGACTGAATGGTGCCACTAGGGTCGGTTCCTCCGACAGGGGATGGAAGAGACCCTCTGGAAGGGGGTCAAGGAAGTGTTGGAATAAAACTAGGAACAAGATGGTGCCCAGAAGGACTTGGAATTCCAGGATTTCTAGACGGGATTTGTGTAGGAACGGGAATAGAAGCATTCAACTCATGATATTCGAGAGGAAGCATTGGGGTGAGTCTGGGCGAAAGCGGTGTGCCAATGGGGGATTGGCTAGCCACCGTATTCTCGGTGTGAAGATTAGTAGTATCTGGGATTATTGTATAATGGGTCATTTGAAGGGGGGCAGTCAAGATATGGTCAGCTAGATGAGTGTCTGAACTAGGGAAATAATAGGCAGTAGTAAAAGGTATCACGTCTGGATCGGATGTTTCAGGCGGCTCGGGTGTGACAGTGATATCAACGCCTTCTCCTGAGCCAAAGAGATCCCGTCTAAAAATTCCAGTAGTCCAAAAAGTATCTTGACCTTCACGGCTTGTGAAAGGTTCGGTTGGTAATCCAGAAGACTCAACAACAATATCTCCGAATGAATTCACTCGAACAATACGTCTCACAGAGTCGGTAGGAAGTCACAAGCCCTATCGAGAATCTATAATTCAGAATTGTTCTAAGGATTTGGTTCCTTCCATTCATGGAGTGGCAATGTCTTGGACTTCACTCTGTTGAGGAGAGCCCTCCGGTGAGTTGGTAGGAAAGGTTTGAGAACCTTCCATATCTTCTGGGGGTAGTCCTTGCATTCTACGTGAACGGTGTGGAGGTTCAATGGTGATCGAGCAAAAATCTCACTAAATAAATTCTATGGCCAACTTATGGAAACAAACAGCACACACTAGTAAAATCTAGGAATAAAAAATCAAGCAAACAAGATCGTCCTATTCCGAAATCACTAGTTGGTGATGAAATCCCATGTCACGACATCGATACAAGAAGGGGCTGGGCTAGGGTGGAAAAGTTATGTTGACGACCTGCTTAACGGACTTACACATTGGTGCAAGCTCCCACACATAATCGTGGGTATACCCTCCAAGGAAACCGAGTGAGTCTGGCCAACGTCGATTCCAGGTACCATGAAGACTTACCCCTCCACAGTCACCTTGTGTAAGATGCTAAGACGATACGCTACTAAAGTTACCACAAACAATAATGATTCTTGGGGGAACAGTCAACAGTCCGATCTACACACAAGGGCAAGGTATCTAGCCTGAAATCAAATGGAGAGGCTTCCACTCATCATTGTGGGTATACCTTCAAGCGACCCCCATAATACATGCAATCTCTACACCTAGATCAACAAAGCAGGGTGAGTAACTCTGTCAATCTCAATGCGACCTCAGGTTTGACCCTTGTGTGAGAAGGGTTTCCCAGGACAAAAATGTTGCAGATGGAATTTGACACTCCCTATCACAAGATACTATTGTGTGTTTTGCATTTTGGAGAGTGTGTCTCACTACCTATTCCAAAGCTTAGCCTAGTTAATGTTCGTGCAAAAGAGCCCTAGAAAATGTTACTAGTTGAATTTTAAAGTTGCGCAATATTATTAGAGGTTGTTGTTACGCAAAGGGAGATGAAAATGAAACCAATGTTGTGTAAGACTCTGACCCAACAATGCGTAAATAGAAATGAATGATACAAACTTGCGTTCAATGATTTCTATCTACAGCAGGGAAAAAGGAGTTTTCTGGAACAATGCAAACTATGATGTATGATCTCTTTTGAAATGTAGTACCAAACAATCATTGACAATGTAAATTCACTATTTGTTCTCTTTCAATATTTTAACGCCAATATTTTCTAAATAATTGATTGCTCAAAATAAAAAGACTTTAATTTTTTTTGGTTATAAACCCAAAAATGGGGTTGGAACTAAGAAAAAGTAGGCAACCAATGAAAATAAAATACTCAACAACACCCAAATCGATCTTTCAATGAAGATAAAAATAACAAACTGACAAGAAAAAATCTCTTCAAATGCACATGAACAAAGATTTCCAAGCAACAGACAGTCTAAAAGGACAATTAACCCAACTTTAAATCCAATCAAAGGCTCTTGACCAAACAAGCACTCGGATCTCAGAATCTGAGATTATACCCTTGTTGATGAAAGGTCACGAAGAAAAATTGGGAAAAAGAGTAAGAAGAGTTTTCGATCTCCGAAAACTAATCAATCGCAAGATTTGAAGTCAAGAAACAGTCAAACACTGGCAAAAGAAGTTCTCCCCTGGTAAAGAAACAAATATGGGCATAAAAAAGATAGGAAGAACTAATCCAAAACTTTTACAAATGAGTTCGCAACCTGGTAGTGGGGTACAGTGCAAGAATTAGGGATTCTCGCAGTCTAGATACAGGCAGGGTGCGAGAAGGTCGCACTGGATTAAATAGTAGGGTGCGAACATTAATGATTATCGCAGGTCACAAATACGTGCAGTGCGAGAAGGTTTGTAATCAAGAAAAATTTTGAAAAAGGACAAAAATTTTGAGTGAACTTCTAAGTCCAGAGAGTCTACAAGGGTCTCCTACAGACTCGGGGACTGGTTGGTAATGAAAAAATTAGGTTAAGAGAAAATGGCCAACAAAAAACTACAAAATGAGTTGTATCCCCAGTGGAGTCACCAATTTTGTTATTGGATAAATCGGTATATGCGGACACTAACAGATCTCCCTAGATCCACCTAGATCTAGAACAAAATAGGACAGAATGTGACGCTTTCCCTAAGCAACTATCATTGATTTTACTATCAAAGGAGGAACGAGTGACATACCTTTATATCGCTTCCTTAGGTATTTGTTGTTCCTACTTCACTCTGGTGTTCTTGCGAGATCAGATCTAAGACAACACAAACCAACCAAAGTAAAGATAGTAAAGTATATGCAATGACGACCTATGCATATGATCAAGGAATTATGCAATAAAATAAGAGTTATTTTATGGGAAAGGGACATTCCATTGTATTATATTAATATGAAAGTAGAAGATACAACCAGATCACCTTGATTTCACAAGCTTCCTTTCGGTGGTCCTTTGTTCCAACGCACACACTTGCTCGAAACTTGCATGAAGAAGATCCACTAGGGATTGATGGATAAATGGAGGCCTCAAGCATCAATTCAAATAGGATTCCTCACACAATTTTGAATCTATTCTTTCAACAATTCTTTATTCAATCTTGCTTAACCTCTTCCTTGAGAAACCCTTCATTATATAGGAGAAGGAGAGATGGTTAAAGGGATGAGAATGATCCCACTAAATCTGAGAAGTTAGTAGGATGTCAACCATGTGAATGCCAACTCATTTTCTAGAAGATCCTCTTCTAGAACCTTCATAAATTCCTCTTCCTTTTAAGCTTTGAAACAGGTTTGAACTGTACCTATAGAGCAGATTGCGAACACCTCGCAGGCTAGGTATAGGGTTGCCTACAAGAATCAAGATTCTTGCACCCTACAACATAGTCATCCTGCGAACTCATCTTAAAAATATTTTTTATGGAAGAAGACAACAATAACTTTTCTCGAGAAAAAGGTCCTTCTGAGAGCCTGAACACACAACTGTAGAGACACCACCAGAGTGACCAAAATAATGTGTAACAACCAACCTGAAGGAAGCTACAACTCCCTGAGTTCTCTGGAACCAACCAAAAGGAGGCTATGGCCCCCTGATTTATAGTTTCTAACCTGAAAGAAGATACGACTCCTTGAGTTCTCCGACACAAACCAAAAGGAGGCTACAACCCCCTTTCCTTGCCCCATCCCGCCTCTCTGAAATAGAAGTGTAGAGTCATTGTCACTACCACTGATCAACCTATAACTTCCACTGTCAGTAACCAACCAACATGCCATTTTCTCTGTCACGTCAACATGTAACAACCATTTTCACATCAACCTATCACTGTCACTTTCACATCAACATGTGACTACCACTATCACATCAACCTATCCCTAATGATCAACCAATCATCCAACCTATCATTTTCCCTCTCATTGTAATTTTCACTGTCTCTATCACTCATCAACCAACTATAACTAGATCCACTCACATGGATACCAAAACCATCACCATACCATGTACATCAACCATGTACCAAACCTATACCATATCATGTATCAACCATGTACCAAAACCTATACCATATCATGTTTCAACCATGTACTGAAACCTGTACCATACCATGTACATCAACTAGAACCTGTAATATACCATGTACCAAGATCACCAAGAAGTGTCTCTAACTAGGTACCATATCATCATAAACTCATAAACAAAAACATCACCAAGATATGTCTCAATATCACCATGTACCATAAGATATCATCAATGATGTGCCTCAACTAACTACCATAATATGTGCCTCAAGAATGTGATAACATCACCATGAAATATACCAAACCAGATACCAAGATAGCCAATATATCTTCTAACAATGTATCATATCATCACAAAGGTGTACCATATCATGTGCCATCATCATCAAGACATGCCTCAAGCATGTATCATAAACCTAACCCTCAATAATACATGTAAAACATAAATATGATCTTGTAGTAGACCTAATACACAAAATTTCAGACCTGTAGCTCTTCCTCAACTTCATAAACAAGAGAATAACATCTTCATCAAACTTTACCTCAGTCTCGCAAGACTAGTTTTTTATTATTCAAAAACCCTAACTTTCAAAAAACATAAATATGTACTTGTAATGAATGAAGGTATGAAATTTTAACCATATATACTATAAGATATTTCTTCCATATCCTCGAAATTTCAAGTTTTGAAACTTCTCAGAACAAAAGTTATAGCGAAAATGGCAAACCTCGATGAATTATATCCTATTATGGAGAGCGAACTTGTATAACATGCCACGCGCTCAATATTTGATATATGGTTATGAAACTCGCCCAAAAGATACTAAGTATTGTTATATTTCCACTGAAATCAGTCTCATATAATTTGGATCCTCTATGAAGAAGTTATGATTTTTTTACCCCGAACATCTGTTTGAGACTAGTTTCAAAACTAGTCAAAAACCTTATCTTCCATAGAGTGTATCTCCAAAAGTACAATGACCCAGAAGTTGAAATTTTTACCACGGGTACCTTGACATGTCTTCTCAACAACCGCCAATTTGTTCTATCTGAATCATTCTAAAAACAAATTCATATCTAAAATGGTAATATGACCTTTAAATAACATACCTTAGAACACATCATCACAAGACTTCATCCTCCCTCTGAATTTCTCCCTTATTCACTTCATATTCCCTATTCACCTTGGATCTCCTTGGTTACCTCAAATAAAATTAACTTGAGTTAATGTAACAAATTAACTCCTAGGTTCCTTATTTATACTAGATATGACACCTTCTTTTTAGGGACGACTTGAACCAAATAAAATTCAATTTAATTTTTAATGATTATTCCATTGAGGCCGACTTTACCAAAAACACCGTTAATATTTATTGCAATGGA
>JASDQU010211299.1:14810-33495 GCA_032191745.1 Picea mariana | reverse complement strand
TTTGGTACTCAAAATAAAAAATTATGTTGGGTTTCCATGTCATGTCATGGGATCCATGATCCTTGACCTTCCATATACTGGAAAATATCCGACTCGACCCTTCAGTTCCATTTGAAGGCTATAAATTAAGCCATATACAAGACTTTGGAGAGAGAATTCAACTTTGAGAGCAAAGACACTCTAGATATATTTCACTTCATATTGAGTCTGCATCCCTTTATCCTTGAAAGTCTAAACTCATTGTTCAACCCCCAATATCTTCCTTCTTTGTGATGGAGAACCTCATTGTCTCATTTATATCAGCTTGTCTTTGGTGGATTATTGAAGTCATGGAGGCCTAGCTTGAGGGACTTATTTTCTCGGTTTTGATATGTGCCGATACAAAAGTTTGTCACATATATACTTCTGCTGATTATTTTAATAGAAATACTCTTTTCTTGTCCAATTTATATCTTGCAAATATTTGAATTATTATTCCATGGGCATATTTGTCATGAATGTTAATGAATTATGCTAATCTATATTCTAACACTATATATCACCATATGCTTGTGTATCTTGGTTTTTGAGGACAAGTTGAAGGTATAAATCTTTGAGTTGTGTGCTCAATGGTGGTCTTCATCAAATGTCCAGATGATGTAGGCTCTTGACCTTATCTTGTTACAATTTCATTTATACAACATACTTCGGATTAGAGTTGATTTCTGCATGTCATTCCATCTGTTGTGGTTTACCCCATGCCATAGAGAGATTTTCCTTGTAACAGTTCCCACAAATATATACTTGCCGTCCTTTCATTTTTGCAGAATTTCACCAAGATAACACAAATTTTGGTTCTTCCTCACACATTCCTCCATAGACCTCTGTTTATAAACTTCCCCAAAACCTTCCAAAATATCCAATTCTTGTATACTTGTATTCCATCTTGGAAACTCTACCTTAGTTCGTTATTGCATACTTTCTTTAGAATTTGTCTCCAAATTTGTTGTCAAAATGTTTTATGCCTCCTTTGGTTGTGCATTCTTTCTTTTATATAGACTCCAAGAGTCACATTTTTGAAACATCATGTCTCTTGGGTGTGTCACACCCCTTCATGAACCCACATTCAACCAACTCTTTGCATCCCTTTGTAGTCTTGGTTCACCCATACAAAGCTCACATGTCCATCATCCATGTGTTTCTTGGATTGACGCACCCCATCCTTGGGCACACTCCCCTTTCCTTGTGTTCTCTTTGTATTGATCATCGCGACTCCTCATGGGTATGTTGATGGGATCGTCCAACCTTTCTGACATGCCCATGTTTCTGAGGGAAGACAGGTCCACTCCTTGGGTGTAGTGTATCTAGAGAGGTAATGGGGGGGTTGAAGGGCCCATAGTGATAATAAGTGGAGGCCATTCAATGTAAGGTGGACTAGGTCCACTATATTATTAAATAAGGGCCCACTATGGTAGTTAGAGATATTGATGTGAACATAATAAATGTAAGAGGACTTATTAGAAGTTTCCTCCTCTAGAGTGTTCTTAGGTGGTTGGTAGACCTATATAAAGGGGTTCAAGCAATGTAATGGGGGTGAAGAAGAATTTGTTTATTTGGAGCATGTAGCTCATTAGGATCTTTCCCCCTCAAAGAGGAAAGTGAACAAGAGAGGATCCCTTCCATAATAGGATCCATTGTATGGTGTTTCCCTACCTCAAAGGTTTTCATAATAATAAAGTGGGATTTTATCTACATTGTATCTGAATATTTTTGGTGTTTATGTATTTAAGTATTTGGTATTTATCAGTTGGTATCATAGCACTTTCTTCAACTGCAAAAAATGGAAATTTTGTTATGTCTATTTTGCATATTTTTTCAAGAAGAGAAAAGAGGGATGAGACATGCCCTCAAAGACTAGGTCCACTATATTATTAAATAAGGCCTGCTATGTTAGTTATAGATATTAATGTGAACATAATAAATGTAATAGGACTTCTTAGAAGGTTCCACTTATAGAATGTTTCTCCTCTAGAATGTTCTTAGGCGGTTGGTAGCACTATATAAATGGGTTCAAGAAAAGTAAAGGGGGTGAAGAAGATGTATTTTATTTGGAGCGTGTAGCTCATTAAGAGGTTTCCCCCTCAAAGAAGCAAGTGAACAGTAGATGATCCCTTCCATAATATGATCCATTGTATGGTATTTCCTTACCTCAAGGGTTTTCATAATAATAAAGTGGGATTTTATCTACATTGTCTCTGAATATTATGGTGTTTATGTATTTAATTATTTGGTATTTATCATTCGATATCATAGAACTTTCTTCATGTGCAATAATTGGCAATTTATTTTTTTCTATTTTTGTATATTTTTTCAAGACGAAAGAGGGTCAAGACACTTTGGAAAATTCCTTTAGATTTTTGTGTGGAGTTTGCAGAAACTAGTTGTAGATATGATTTACCCTTAGAAAAAAAATGGATTTCAAATTTTGTTTTGTAAGAAATGGGGTCCGGGAAATGGAGTTATCATTATTTTAAAATCTGTTAATTTTTTAGGGCTTTTTCGAAAATGACCGCACGATTTTTCTGATTTGTGTAGCACCTAGGGATAAATTTGCCCAAATATATTACAGATATGAGTTCCTCTCACAATTTCACCCATTTTCAAAACAAAAAAAATCGTCCAAATCAGAGCTCTAAAAGTGAATATATCGCTGATTTAAAATCAACCATTTTTTAGGTTTTTTGGGAGGACAACGAGATTGCAAAGCTCATAAATTTTCACAGGGTGCTCAAATTGCTACCGGATTAGTTCCATTAGACGTATAATTTTAGGATATTTTATTTGGTATATTATATGTGATGTTTCCAATGGATATTCGGTTTCAACTCCTCATGAATCTACAATGAAAAGTGCAAGCCCTCTTGGCCAAATTTCAAAATATGGAAGAAACATTTCAAACTTCTAGAGAGATCATACTTGCAGAACAAGAGAGATATATTAGGGATATCATGTGAATTCACATTACAAGAGAATATAATCAAGAAATATATTCTTTGTATGATAATGAGGATGCTTGTGATGATTGGTATATGGATAGTTGTCATTTATGGGATGACAACCACTTTCATATTTTGTTTGATGACTCTACTCCACCTTTTGTAGATAACATTAATGTGACAAATCAGGAGCCGGTTATGAGTACCAGCGTCCAATGTGCATATTATATAGTGGTATTGTTCCTTTCAAATTTATTCGTGACCCCTTCCAATTATGTGGATGGATCTGCATACTTGGATCTACATGACCAATGTCGATCTTTGGAGTATCATTTTCAGGTGGCCATTGAGATCCCATATCTTCAACATAGATTTCACATGAGAACTTGCACATGGGACCAAAGTATACAATGGTGGTTGAACTACTTCAACATGGTGGCTCACATTCCTACATGGGACCATGGTTCTCCATCCTACTTCAGCACTATGGTCCACACTTACCCATGAGACCCTGGTATATGGTTGTACACCCTCATAACAAGTGTTGAGGACAACACTTTCATAAGGGGGATGGAATGTATTATAGCTAGAGAGGTAATTGGGGGGATGAAGGGCCTGTAGTGATAATAAGTGGAGGCCATTTAATATAAGGTGGACTAGGTCCACTATATTATTAAATAAGTCTCACTATGGTAGTTAGAGATATTAATGTGAACATAATAAATGTAAGAGGACTTCTTAGAAGCTTCCACTTCTAGAAGGTTCCTCCTCTAGAATATTATTAGGTGGTTGGTAGCACTATATAAATGGGTTCAAAAAACATAATGAGGGTGAAAAAGATGTATTATATTTGGAGTGTGTAGCTCATTAGGAGTTTCCCCCCTCGAAGAGTTAAGTGAACAACATAGGATCCATTCCATAATAGGATCCATTGTATGATGTTGCCATATCTCAAGGGTTTTCATAATAATAAAGTGGGAGTTTATCTACATTGTATTTGAATATTTTTGGTGTTTTTGCATTCAAGTCTTTGGATTTTAATAGTTGGTATTAGAGCACTTTCTTTGGCCACAAAAAGGGGAACCTTGTTTTTCTCTATTTTTGCATATTTTTTCAAGAAGACAAAAGAGGGATACAAAACTTCAGGAAAATCCTATATATTTTTTTTATGGAATTTGTATAAATTAGTTTTGTTTAAGAAAAAAAACAATTTAAAAAAAAATCACTCGAAACAGAGTTCGAGAAATGAAGTTATCATTATTTTAAAATATTCTAATTTTTAGGGTTTTTCTACGGATGACCACACGATTTTACTAATTTCTGTAGCACCCAGGGATGAATTTTCCCCCAAAAATTACACATCTTAGTTCCTCTTGAAATTTAACCCATTAAAAAAAATCGTCCAAATCATATCTCCAGAAGTGAAGATATCACTAATTTAAAATCAGTCATTTTTCGGGAGGACGACAGGACTACAATTCTCATAAATTTTCACAGGGTGCTCAGATTGCTACCAAATTAGTTCCATTGGATATATAATTTTAATACATTTATTTTGGTATATTATGTGGTGTTTCCAATGGCTATTTTATTTCACTCCTCATGGATCCACAACAAAAAGTGGAAGCCCTCCAGGCTAACTTTCAAAATATGGAAGCAACATTTCAAAATTTTGGAGAGATAATACTTGCAAAACCAGAGATATATATATTAGGGATATCATGTACATTCATATTGTAGGAGAATAACTCAAGAAATATATGATTGGTATGATTATGAGAATGCTTGTGATGACTTGTATATGATGGTTGTCATTTCTAGGATGACAACCACTTTCATATTTTATTTGATGACTCTCCACCTTCTGTAGAGAAAATCAATGTAAAAATTCAGAATCAAGTTGATCTAGGTGGATGTATTTTTCCACCCACCTATTTCATTTGGCCCAAAATAGTCTTCTGACAATTTACTATTTTTAGCAGTTTTTCGATTCCTAAACTTTCGAGGCCATTTTGAGGGTATAAATGAAGTTTTTCCACGATAGAGCACCTCAATGATGGAAAAAGCCTTTGATTGATCCACCAAAATTAATCTCTTTGAAGATATATTTCCAACTAGCTATCATGTGCCCTAAATTTAGATCGTATGCCAAAGTTACATCCCTAGGAAGTTGATACACCAAACTACCCAAAACGAGGTCCATAAAATTGTTGGCTTTTCATCTTCCAGGGTTAGGGTTTTGGATTTTTCTTTATGTTAAAAATTATTTTAGAGCCTCATTGTAATAGTATTCTTGCGAATGTGAGTAGCCATCACATCTCTTCTCAGAGATAAGCTGCCACCATTCTAGCGAGTCTTTCACTCTGTATTTCTACAATTTTGTACATTTTGCTCATTAATAGAAATTGTGTATTATTGTATCGTTGTGTTTATATCTATGATATATTTTTGTTATATTATTGGATATATGATATATCTATGTACAATTATTTATTATATATCTTCTCTCATTCTGTGCCAAAAATAATTTGGATCACAAGTTGTGACTACCAGTGTCCATTCTACATATTCTGTAGTGGTATTTCTCATTCCAAATTCAGTTGCAACCCTCAACTATGTAGATAGATCTACATATTTAGATCCACATGAAAAATGTCGATCTTTGGAGCATCATTTTTAGGTGGCTATTGAGATACCATATATTCAACATAGAGTTCACATGAGAACTTGGAGAGGGGACACCAGTTTACAGTGGCAGTTGGGATAATTTAGCATGGTGGATCATATTTCTACATGGGACCATGGTTCTCTAGCCTACTTCAGAACTATGGTCCACACTTATCCATGGGACCTTGGCATATGGTTGTACACCCTCATAACAAGCGTTGAGGACTACACTTTCATAAGGGGGATGGAATATAGTGAATCTAGAGAGGTAATGGGGGGGGGAGGGCCCATAGTGATAATAAGTGGAGGCCATTCTATCTAAGGTGGAATAGGTCCACTATATTATTAAATAAGGCCCACTATGGTAGTTAGAGATATTAATGTGAACATAATAAATGTACGAGGACTTCTTAGAAGGTTCCACTTCTAGAAGGTTCCTCCTCTAGAATGTTCTTAGGTGGTTGGTAGCACTATATAAACGGGTTCAAGCAATATAATGGGGGTGAAGAAGAAGTATTATATTTGGAGAGTGTAGATGGTTAAGAGGTTTCCCCCTCAAAGATGCTAGTGAATAGGAGAGGATCCCTTAAATAATAGGATCCATTGTATGGTGTTTCCCTACCTCAAGGGTTTTCATAATAATAATGTGGGAGTTTATCTACATTGTGTCTGAATATTTGTGGTGTTTTTGTATTCAAGTATTTGGTATTTA
Source organism: Picea mariana (assembly GCA_032191745.1). Taxonomy (NCBI): domain Eukaryota; kingdom Viridiplantae; phylum Streptophyta; class Pinopsida; order Pinales; family Pinaceae; genus Picea; species Picea mariana. The sequence continues at coordinate 27,141 of JASDQU010211299.1, read as the reverse complement.
AAATTGGGCATGATCCCAACTCATCCCTCCCTTTCCCAAACACAATCCAAGTCTTCATTAATTGTTCTTAGGAAAGTAAGGTGTGTTCCCACTTGATTTCACATGTCATCATTGTACACCCAAGATTCTCCTATTCACACTCAAATGTATTCAGTTTCCTAACCAATTGTTTCTTCCTTGTTCTCTTCATTTGTTCCATATTTGAATCTACCCAAGGAGTGAGTGTGCTCAGTAGGTGTCATGGGAAACATTAAATCCTTCCCCATTCATGTTGTTGTCATCCCAAAAAGCATCTATCAATTTCATTGGTGTATTTTCCCATCTCTAGATATCATCACCACTCAACGACTATTGCTTCTTCAACCACTGGCGTTAAGGAAAAATCCCCTTAGGAAGTTTCATATGTCTACGAACTGTCATTTCTATCTAACTTCTCGTTCCTTCCATAATTTGGTTCATCTACCCATTCTTTTGTGTGTTGGATCCCCTTGTGACTTTGGCTAATTGGATAGTGTTATCGCACAAGTTGTAGGTTGGGAAAATCCCAACCCAATCACCAAGTGGAGACAACTAAGGGAAACTATACCCAATGCCACCTCGATATAGGTCCCACGCTTCAAGTGTGACTAGGTCACTCTAGGGAGGTGATCCCAGTGACCCTAGGGGATTGAGACGAAGGGAAGGGAAGGGAAGGAAGTGAGGTATCCCCCTAAATGTCAATTATGGAAAGAGAAAAAAGGCTTTGATGAATCATCTCTATAAGGTTTTAAAGCTTCCAAGTCTTTGGGTACTTGGAAAAGTGATTGTACCTGCCCAAGACACAAGAAAATCCAAGGCTGCATATAGTATGTTAGGTGGAAAAATAAGTTAGGATTGTTGTCCCTAATTTTTAGTGATCAAACAATATTAATTATCAGTAACAAAATGATAACAAAGGATGCAATTAAATTTTCTATGAGTTTGTTGGCCCTCGACCAAGTTTTGAGGAAACCTTGGTTCCTTAGGGGTTTTGTAATGGGTTATGGGATGTCGGCCCATGGGTTTACCCATGATTAGGCCTTATTGTAAAAGTATAAATAAGTAAGAATGTAATGTAGAAAGTGGTGAAGTGAATAGTGGAAAAAGAGGTTAAGTGCAAGTAGTTCTGAGTTGCTTTGTGCAACATAATGTGTATGTAAGGCTTTGTTCTCAATAGAGAAGTTGGCTCTGTGCCTTGACCTAGTTTTGGGAAGGAGTATTCAGTGTGCAATGAATAGATATCTTGTCTGGTGTGAAGCTTGGCTCTGTGTCTTAGTTCACGGGAGCAGATGAATGTAAGAGATTGAATAATAATAAAGAATATGAAGCAGTTGGTGGACGTAGCCCCACAATGGGGTGAACCACACATATCTTGTGTATTTGGTTTTCTTTGTGCTTTGTTGGTTATGATATGAATCTTCTTAGTGATTTTCTTATTATGTATATTAGATAGATATGTTGATGCTTACTTCTTAGTTGTGTTAAAAATGAATGAATGTTAGATCTAACTCAGTGATATGTACTAAACCCTCGAAGTGATTAATATCTATTGTTACTTCGCCGATCTATCTTAGGGTTTTTTATATGATGTTAATAAAGCTAATAAATTAATGCATGCCACCTTCAAAGTGTTTCTAGAATACTCTGTGAAGTGTTATTATCAAAGATCTGTGTCCTAGCTTGGTTACAGATGCTTGAGTCCTGTAACCCCCCCTCCCCCCCTTCTTCTACCTCGGGTGAGACTTCACCTACTTCACAGCTGTTGCCGAAAGGGTCGGTAGTTAGGGTTGTTTTGGTGCACTCTTAGAGTGAACCCTGGGTCTACCCCTGTGCCAATAAATGGTTCCATTGTCGGGACCTGAAACTGTGATTGTTGGGAACTGAAGAGAAGCTCTGTGCGTAGATCTGCTGCTTTAGTGCGCAGTAATTTACTTGACTTGCGAAGCTCTGTGCTAAGAAAGAAACCTGATCTGAAGAAGAGAGGTAATATCTTAAAAGAGGTAAAGCTCTGTGCTTTGATAGGAGTAAGATAAGTGAAATTTTTTGTTTCAAAAGAATGAATTTAAGTATGTTTAATAGATTATGTCCTAGTCTAAAATCTAGGGAGCAGTTGGAAGAAAGAGTTGATCTAAGTAAAGCTAATAGAAATGAAGAAAGATATGTTATTCCTATGCATAGAAATAATTTTTGGACTAATAAGTGGATGCAGGAACCTAGAAAGAATTTTTACAGATTGTAGGTCCAACACTGTGATCCTAGTGTGCAACATAGAAGTGGTTGGGGAACATATAAAAGAAAAAGAGGATTGAAATGGTGTTATAACTGAAGAAGACCAGGGCATTCCTTAGCAAGATGTCCCGGTCTTCTTCNCCTATTTTTCTTTGTTTTAAAATTGTTGGTCATGAGGTTGAGGATTGTCCAAGGATGATTGCTAAGGTTGAAAGGATGAACACAAGACAAGCAAAAGAGAGTCAAGAGACTAAGAGAATTTTAGAGAATCATAAAGAGAAAGAATCAGAGAAAATTCAGACTATGTTATCAGAGTTGAAAGAAACAATGAATAATCACAAAGATGTCAGTTTACCAGAGATATTGAAAGTAAAACAACACATACATACAAGAATAAAAGACTTCGACATAGATTGTGTCTTGGATGAGGAAACACCAGTGAATATTATGACAAACAATACTTGGGAAATATTGGGAAAGCCTACTGTGGTACCTTCATTGGGAAGGATAGGCTTGTTTAAGGGAAATATGATAACCTTATGTGGAAGAGTTACTAATGTACCTATTATTATCCATGGAACATCGACTGAAGAGGAATTTGAAGTCATTATGTTTGTTGAGAACAACGCCCCTTTCCCACTTTTGTTAGGAAAGTCTTGGATTGAGGAGTATCAAATCAGAAAGAAATTAGAGGAAGAAGCTATAGAAAAGAAAAATCAAGAACTAAGGGATTCCATAGCTAGAAAAATAGATCGACTAATAGAAGAATAGGAATATAAATTGAAGCAACAGAAGGCAAGAGAATTAGTTGTCGAGGTTAAAAGAATGTAAGAAGGCTTGAAGGACCTATCTATGCAAGAAAGAAGAATACCCACCCTGGAATTAATAAGATAAGGGATATTAACTTCAAACCCTTTGAGAGCACGTCAACAGTGTGAAGTCGCTACGCTAGGAGAGGATAAGAATAAGAATGGAAAGATGAATTCATAAATAGTTAGAGAAACTCAGATCATAGGAAAGAAGGCAAGGCAGCTCAGTAAAAAGAAAGCCAAGTTAGAAAAGCTACAGGAAGCTATAGAGAACAGATGAAAGACTTCACATACTGGAACCTCGCAGGAGGCAGGTTCGCAGAATTTGAACCTCGCCGAAATAGCAGGACCACATAGAATGGGACTTCACCCTAGTGAAGCTATATGACCATTGGAGGCGCCTTGCCCATTAGAGAAATGCTCCAAAATCGTTAGAAAAAACATTTATGGGCAGATGGACCACTTTTGGGACATTGAGACCGTGCCATAATGGACAGATTCACATTGATGGAAGCATTCCTGCCCAATGGAAGAATCCATTATGAGGCCTCTCTTATTTAACCTATTGGATGTTGCGTTGAGACCACTTTTTACCACCCCTGATTAAATGATCCAACAAAGAATTGATTGTGTGTCGATTTGTGTTATCAAAAACTAGACATCATTGCACATTTGTTTACTTATCCATTCAACTACCCTGACCTGTCTGTTTAATAGTGAGAATGTAGGGAAAACCTACTGAACTAGAATGTCTGTTGAGACGATCTTCAATAAGTTGATGGTTGATAAACACTTATCTAAAGGTGTATAGGCATCATCGACTAGGGGACTGGAGGCTTCCCCTTCAACTGGATGACGTTCTGGCTGTGTCAACCCCACGACTGAGCAGTGAAGTAAGCAACGTGATGATCTGGCTAATGTGAAGAATATCCCATCGATCTTACCAGACTATATCCCACCTTTGGCTGGCACAGTTAACCATGATAACATCCCATGAGACTATGAGTACACCCTGATCATTGCGTATATCCTGAAAAGAATACGTGTATTTGAGAGTTAGTTAGGATAGACCCCGCTACTGAAGAACAATGACTTTAATCTTGGTGATAGAAAGAAATATGCTATGATCGCACCCCACTAATACCTGACAAAGACAACTCGGAAGAATCCTCGCCCGATATCCTTCCAAGGATTAAAGAGTTCACATGGTCCACTGTGCTAAATGTGATGAAGATTCCCCATTTTGGTCATCACTAGAAGGTTAATGCTTGTGTTAAATGCCTCTTGTCATGATACCATGGAGGATACCTGTGGATCAACCGATAGATTACTGTGGATCCGACACTGATCCACTTGATTACAGGATTAAGCATGAAGGGACTTGACCCTCAACAATTTTATCCAGGGAAGGCCTCAGACCACTTCCTGGCACAGGGCATCAAGGAGGCTTACGATGAAATTTAAAAGGGAAAGCAAGGCTATATGGTAGCCTCTATCTAGGATGGCACAATGCACCTCACTTTCCAATTCATAGTTGGCAATCTTGTAAGAAAGAACTGCCCCACACAGGTCACCGGGTTGGTGGTGGACCTCACAGAAAAATGTGTGGAGGGAATGTAGATGAATTGGGTAAGTTACCTTGTCAATGAACTCGAGAAAGAATTTCGCAAAGCTCAGGATCAGGGATACAAATTCCACTTTATTTGGTTGATCGTGTTGATTGAATTTGCTGCTTGGAAAATGCCTGAAGGAGCCACCTTTTCGGAGATTAAACCATCGGATTCATTGGATGCTAGGTTTTCTAACTTGTGGTACACCAACGACATGTTGAAGCAATGGCAGTCAAACACTATGTTTCGAGCATACTATCAACAACTGAAGTTTTCCATTGAATCATTTTCGCACATGACACCATGCACCTTGCACCAGTATAGACCAATAGCCAAGTTTTGTGCAAATTGGCATTTTATCTATATCACTGTGCACAGAGACAATATCAAGGAAGAGTTACAACCGTATTACAATATGACAGATGAAGACATGGAGCATATTGCATAGGAGTGGCCAAAGGAGTTGCTTGTACCTATTGCTGATGTAGAACTCTCTGACACTGACATCATAAGAATCCCCCTAGTCACCTGGGTTGAGCATGTCAGACAATCCAGTGGGACAAAGAAGAAGAAGAAAAAGGAGGAAGTCTAGAATATAGAGATTGATGAGGAGGATAATGCCTCTGAAGAAAATGGGTTTGGCTTGCTAGGAGGAGGAGACAAAGAAAATGGACAAGGAGGAGGGGATGAAAGAGAAAAGAAAGGAGGAGGTGAAGCTATAGTGCCGAAAGATTCCCCTACTAAAAATGTAACACCGCAGAAGAGGAAGATTTCTCTGCAGAAAAATTCAACAAGAAAGAAGACATGCACTAACAAGCCCCAGTTAGAGGTGATGCTCACAGAGGAAGACATCATCTTGGTCCGTGGAGCCATGGAGGATGCTTCTGAGGACATCTTGTAGAGATATGAAGTGAAGAAGGAGGATTAGTATGAAAGGGTCGAGAAGGAACTGAAGGAAACACATCAAGCTATTCGATTGATCCGTGCAGTACCTGTGACACCTTCTTCGTCACATGATGCAGAATTGGGGGATGAACTAGCCCAATTAAGAAGAATTGCATATGCGACAAAGGCTCGACTTTAGAAAGTCCAAGAAGAAAAGGAGAAGGCTACAAAATCCTTGAAACAAGAGAAAGATGAAGTCTTAGAGAAATTACGAGTAGCATGGTACTGTGTAACTGCCTATGAAAATGAGAAAGAAGTGTTTTGGGCGATGCTACAGGAGGACAAAGAAAAAATGCAAAGAGAAAAAAAGCAATTGCTCGTAGAATGAGCTATAGTCAAAGAAGCAGTGAATAAATCATGTCACTCTGTGCTAAGCTTAGCACAGGAGGAACCGAAGTTGGTCGAGGTTCAAGTGGCAAAGCTCCCTGAGACCATCCAACAACTTCAAGCGAGGATAACAAAGTTGGAGATCCAAGAAGCACCGAGCACCCTGCAGGAGGTGTGTCAATAGAGTGAGGAAGATGCTAAGAATGCAGTAGTAAGGATAAGGTCCCTTTCCTCAAAGTGAAAACAACTGAGCGATAGAAGTGCAAAGAATTATGAATGCCTCATAGAATATCCAGAGCTAAGGAAAATGGAAGCACAGTTACAAGAGGTGCAACAACAAGACTTCTCCATGAAGGAACAGATGAAGATGCTCACTGTAGTTGAATGAATGAAGAGGTCCTTGGAACAATGCGCAGTACAACAATAGATTATTTCCATCTAGGGCAGGTTAATGGAAGTTGTGCAGAAACTACAACCTTTGCAGGATGAAGCCTGCAAGGTGTTTGAATAAATTGAAGGACAAGGCTTGCAATTGGACCAAGTGGTTGCGACATCAGAACAACACCTGGAAAGGCCTGTTACAGAGAAAATGATCCAAGAGCCCACTGAGTAGGAGGCTCAGGCAAGAAGCAAGTCTAGACAGCTTGAGTGAAGCTTGAGGGTGACATTGACCAGACCTGAGCGACTTGGGACGAGTAACAGGTGAGTGTTGGGGGCTTGTTGGCCCTCGACCAAGTTTTGAGGAAAACTTGATCAGGTTTGGACCAATTTTGGAATTCGATAGGCTGGTCAAAGATGGAGCGCCCAAGCAGAGCTGAGATCATGGATCTTACTTATTTTGCGGGCTATGTGGACAAAGCAAGGGGTTCCTTAGGGTTTTTGTAATGGGTTATGGGATGTCAGTCCATAGGTTTACCCATGATTGGGCCTTATTGTAAAAGTATAAATAAGTAAGAATGTAATGTAGAAAGTGGTGAATAGAATAGTGGAAAAAGAGGCTAAGTGCAAGTAGTTATGAGTTTCTTTGTGCAACAAAATGCGTATGTAAGGCTCTATGCTCAATAGAGAAGTTGGCTCTATGCCTTGACCTTGTTTTGGGAAGGAGAATCTGGTGTGCAATGTGCAGATTTCATGTCTAGTGTGAAGCTTGGCTTTGTGGCTTAGTGCATAGGAGCGAATGAATGTAAGAGATTGAAGAATAATAAAGAAGACGAAGCAGTTGGTGGACGTAGCCCTACACTGGGGTGAACCACGTATATCTTGTGTCTTTGGTTTTCTTTGTGCTTTGTTGGTTATGTTATGAATCTGCTTAGTGCTTTTCTTATTATGTATATTATATAGATATGTTAATGCTTAGTGCTTAGTTGTGTTAAGAATGAATGAATGTTATATCTAACTGAGTGTTATGTGCTAAACGATCTAAGTTCTTAATCTCTATTGTTACTGCGCCGATCTATCTTAGGGTTTTTTCCACGATGTTAATAAAGATAATAAATTAATTCATGCCACCTTCTAAGTGTTGGTAGAATACTCTGCAAAGTGTTATTATCACAGATTTGTGTCCCAACTTGGTTACAAACGCCTGAGTCCTGTAACCCCCCATTATTCTATCTCAAGTGAGACTTCACCTGCTTCACAAGTGTTTCCAAAAGGGCTGGTATTTATGGTTTTGTTGGTGCATTTTTAGAGTTGAACCCTGGGTCTTCCCCTATGCCAACAAAGTTCAATTAATCATGCAATAGGTGAACCAAAAATGACTAGTCTAGCTTGCACAAAACAATATGAAACTTGAGCAGTCAAGAAAGGATGTTATAAAAAAATTCTGCGGTAAAAATTATCATCCTTATGTATGTAGCACACAATGAATCACATCAGAAAATTTATAAAATTAAACTTTCCCAAGCTTTTCCCCAAAAGTACGCTCCAACAAGTAGAATAAGAGGGCAACATTCTAGCTTAAGTCTAGGGTTAGTTTATGGGATATTAGGGTTAGAAAGGTTAGGGTTTCTACAACCTTATGGATGTAGGGTTAGTTTTTAACAACAACAATAATTGTTTGGAGAAAGAGGATGCCTAAAGGAGACAAGGATGCTAGTAACATCAAGTATACAAGCCAAGTGAGAGAGAATCAAAAAGTGAAATTGTCACTTTTATCAATGAAAATATTTTATTTCTCTAATGCAAAATTGAAAAATTATTAGTGCCTTACTATTGGGTTTATGTGGTCAATGAAAGATATGGCTTGGCTAAGCACTTTGGTGTGTACTCCCTTGTAATTCCCAAGTGTATCTAAGTCAATCTAGGAGATGAAAAAAGGGTGTACACCCTTGTAATTGTCTTGAAACAACCTTTAAAATTATTTGACCTTGAGAAGTGAAACTTGGATGAATATGATTGATCTACAAATCCCTAGGGGTGTAATCCATTTTACTTCCTAGGGTTTGCAAAACAAACCAAGGATACTTTGGATGGTGTACGTTCTTGTAGTTCTCAAAGAAACCTTGTGAAAAATTACCTTTCTTGTACAAGTAAACAAACCTTGGGAAGGGTGTATGACCTTATACTCCTCCAAGGGTTTTAGCCAACAATAATTATAGAAAGAGCAAGACAAAATACAATAAATGCATATTTTTCCCTTACCAATTCCATAAGAAGCTATATCAAGCCCCAATCTTCCAATTTAAGTCCATCCACATGCATAAGAAAGAACATCCAAGCAAAGAACAACAATTTTCACCATCAATAGCAAGAACAAACCATAAAAATGAGAAAAAGAGAGAAAATCCTCCAAGGCTAGCAAAAATTCCAGCCAAAGACCTCTCACAATGGGAGATTTATGTTTTGAAATGAGATCTCATCATATCTATTTATACAAAATTTCTCCAAAATAGCCTATCCACATAATATTAGGGTAAACCACAAGGCTAGGGGTAAACGACCCTAATATTTCCCCTTTTACAAAATAATATTAAAAAATTCACTTAAAATTTACTTCTACACAAGAAGAAACCCTAATTCAAAGTGACGTCACCCCTTTAGGGGACATTTTGACACTAGGATCAAGTCATTGTTGTAGGAGGAGTGTAGTTAGGCTTCCCAATGCCTCATGTCAAGCATCCAAATCACTTCCTTCATGGTCAAAGCCTTGTTCTCCTCAAAATGTTCATGTGTCAATGAGTGGTAAGCTCACCACCGAACCTTAACCCCCTAGGTGATGTCATGCTCCTAAAGATGGAATTTTGCCTCTCCTAGGAAAAACACTTGACATGTGGGGGGTAGGTTATATCACCCACATCATCTTCTAGGCCTCTGAAGTTTCATATATTTCATCCAACATGTGGGCCCTTGGCATCCACATGTGGGATTGAATCCCCATGGAAGCCCAAGCTAGGCTTTTTCCTGCAAAATTGTCCACCATATAGGTCATGTAAAGACAAATAAGCACGCCCTCCAAGAATCATAAGTCAAAATATAATGATAATTAAATCAAGTCAATAAATGAGACACCTAAGCATGTGCATATAAGATTACCCTGTCAAACAATTATGTTCTCAAAGACATTATGTGACTTGCCAAGCTTAGATATGGGAGGGTTGACAGAGTGTCCTATTGGCTAGATCTTTCCCTAGGTCAAAGAATGTTTCCAATAAATCCCTCTTTAATACATGTAAAGTGGATGAAGTGGTTCGAGGTTAGACTCAATGAGCATGGGATTCATGACATACAAGGGGTTGTATTGTCTCACTCATGGGTGCCTTTGTAGAGGGTGTGTGGCACCTTCATTTGTAATGCAATTTTTCCAAGCCCATAGTTTTTTCCATTCTTTGTTTCTTTCATAATTTAAGGGAAATTTGAAGGCCATTGTCCTGGCACGGTGTCCAAATAATGACATTGTCACTCACAAACACTTAGTGTAAATGAGAAGGTTGGCTTGTGATGAGACTCCCTTTCTCTCAGCCATACAATGAAGAGCCATTACCCTAGCTTGGTGACCATATGATGGTAATTTCATACCACTAAATATTCATGATCATGTTAGGCCAGCTCATGATGATACTTCCTATCCTCCAATTAACCACTTTAAGAATTCTTTAATCATTATTCTTGTGGTTCCCCCTTTTCTTACATATAAGCGTTTCATTTATTTCTTGGAGGATTCCCTGGGAAACAAATCTGGAATGTTTATATATAGGATTTTACCTTTTTCCCACAACAATACCTTTGGGCCTTCAACCCCTTCTTCCCATAGAATGAAGTGTTTATTAAGGTTGGTTGTCATTGATGTCAACCCTTGAAGAAAGTTTGGTAGCGAATTCCGATAGCACAAAGGTTTTGGTAATGGACCCAAGGTTGTTTCTTGTATAATGGTATGCGTTTTAATATATTTGAAGGTAATACTATTCTATATGGATAGTACATGTCATGCCATTTCTGGTGGTATGTGGAATGTCACATAACTCGTTACGGTTTGAAAGTTATGGCCTTACGAAGTTGGAGGACCCTCATATGTTGGCTTGAAGCCCCAAAAGGTCAAAGAAGTCAAAGAGATTGCAAAGAAGAAATTATTATTTAAATGATAAAGTTGTTGGTCAGTTTTCACAGGGCTTGGTTTTTTCATTATCATTAATGTCAAACTTAAATCTCTTCTATGTCAAACTTAAATCTTTAGTTTGCACAGAACTTGGTTTTGTTTGAGCTTAGTTTTGTTTTTGTCATTAATATCAAACTTAAATAAATCATTGAGAAGGTGTGTAAGGTGTCTACCTATGTGAAAGATGAAGGAAATTGTATATGAGTCTCTGGTGTGTTTATGATGGAATAGAGACAAAGGCAAAAGTTATGCCACCATCTCTGTGAGTACAACAATAGTGTAATAAAAATGGATAGATGCATGGCATGAAATGAAATTGGGCAGTCAACACTTAATAGAGAACTTGGCAGATCATTTGACAAACATCATTAAAGGCAAGGAAAGCATTATTATTGGCAGGAAATGAAATTGGGAAATCAACACTTAGTAGAGAACTTGGCAGAGCATTTGACAAACATCATTAAAGGCAAGGCAAGAATTATTATTTGGCAGAGCTTGTTTTAAAAAAAAATTTGTTAGGCAAGTATTATTATTGGCAAAGCATATTAAACAAAGATTTTGTTAGCATTATGAAGTTTAGCATTATGGAGTTTGTAGACATTGATGTTATGAAAGGTGTAGACATATGCCAAATAGTTTTCACCACAAATGGTGCATACCACAAATAACACATCACCAAACTGCCTGCACATATGAGTTATGGGGTTTTTTGATGTTATGACAGGTGTAGACATATGCCAAATTGCTGCGTGCATCACCAAACTGACTGCGCGCATCACCAAACTGCCTGCACTAACATATGCCAAACTACTATCACCACGCATAACACAGATATGTGTTGCTCTGAGAATGCAACGGAATTCGACTATGTCATACAAAAAATCTCCTTTTTTCTTAGCATGTGAGGGTTTTAACAAACTTCAACAGTTATAATTCAATGGTGAAGATGCTTTGATGAATATGATCAAAGGGTAGTTGTGCATTGCATGGGTTATTCAATCCAAGGGAAGTTTGTATAATTATAATCAATTACAAAGGTTAAAACGAATACTTGAAGGGGATTCAAACAATCTTAGTATATATAGCATGCTTGCCATGAAGGATATATGTGTGAAAAATAATGATATTGAGTGGTTGTTGTTTCTCTTGAACAGAAAGGAGGAAATTTGTTTTATCTCTGTAATTGAAATGAACATAATTATAGACATACAAAGATGATGAAAAACATAGAATTAATGAAGAGCAAAGAAATATGAAGAAAGAGAACTGAAGATCAATTGATTGAAAGTGATACAGGTCTAGAGGTTTTATGCAAAGAATTTCATGAAAGCAGCATGAAATATACACAGGTGCAACATTTCTGATTTCTTTTGAAAGGTATATATATATATATATATATATATATATATATATATATATATGATGAATGAATTGTTTCAAATATCTTCAGTAAGAGAATGTGCAGAGAATACACTTATTTGATTTACTGTTAGATAATATTTGAAGAGAGCATTGATTTATAAGTGGTTTGGTCAAGAAAGGATTCTGATATGAATATATAAACATAGAGGATTTGAATGCTTAATCTTTGACAGTGAAGATAAAAATTTGGCTTGCAGGTTCTTAGTGACAGATAAGGATTCCAAGGTGGTAGGGAGGAGCAAGGGGAGACTGTAAAAGTCTCCTGTACAAGTTGGTGCTTGTACATCTAGGAGGTGTAGCTTCCATTCAGTAGGTGCTGAAGAAATAGAGGTAGTAGCCTCATCCGGGTTGTAGCTCAGATAAAATAAGAATGTAAAGAG
>JASDQU010211294.1:0-18665 GCA_032191745.1 Picea mariana | reverse complement strand
GTGGAGTATTTGCGAGTTGGTCTTAAAGGGACAAATCCAAGCAAGGCCAAGTGGATTGAGGTTGGAAGGGTGAGGGAACTTTACCCTCATCTTCACATAGACTGAGATAGTCTTTTGGTGGTCCAAAAGCTTCCTAATGGGGAGGTGTGATCAGGGGATCAAAATTTGCTCAATTTTCAAAGTGCTCGGATTGAGACGAAAACAGTGCCATTGTGTCCGTCTCGTTTTCCTGATTCCAGAGGTATATTTATTTTCGCGAACGGAGTCCGTATGGAGGAGATATCGCGATTTGACCGCCAAGTCAAATAGACAAAAATTTGGGATGCTAACTGTACCTGTCCATACAGTCTGTACGGCCACGTGGAGGGTCGTACCATCATGCTGACGTGGCAGAGGACAGACGTGGCATATTTGTATTGGTTGATTATCAGCGAATTGGGTGTTGACACATGTCAATGGTACCCAATAAGGTGTGGACACATGGTCCAACATATTGGTGACACGTGTCCTTATAAGATTGGTTCATATGTTTATATGTATAAAATGATATGGGAGTCCGCGGGGTTCGACCCCGGGACCTCCCCCACTGTATAAACTTTAATACAACTCCACTAACCAATAGTCCTACCAATATTCCTTGTGTATGAAGTGGTCGGGCTTATACTTAAGTTTGGTTGTAAGCTTTGTTTGAAAAAGGGGCGGGTCGGGGCCTACGCCCCGACCCATGGTTCCATAGTTCAACGCATATAACCATACGTTTTGATATATGGGCGCGGGTTAATATAACAATGTTTATGTTTTAAACATATATATTATATATGTGGCGCCCGAATTAAAACATTTTCGCGAGGTTTATAACATATGTTATGTTATATGTGTTTTAAACCATATTAAATGTGCGCGCGGGTGTGTAACGCGCGGGAGTTACAATTCGTTTGTACGGTTTGACAGTTCAACCACTTTTGCGCCCAGCCCAAGGACGCATGGGCACATGACCCAGTGCCGAGACGGTTAGGGGCTGGAGGCGCCCTAACCGTTCTACAGTTTGTATCGATGCGCGGTTGCGTACGGGACTGGGTTCTTTACGCTTAAATGAGCGTGTGTGCCAGGTTTGGAGAACAAGGGTGCAGATTGTAGAACCAGAGATAGCAAAGAAGGAGGGAAGACTTCAAGGAGGCTATCTTCTTCATTTTTCGACCGTTTCAGGTGCCGTCAGAGCCTGGACAGGGGTTTTGGGACGCTACGGAGCCATTGGAGCAGTCATTTTGTTGATTTGAGCATTGTAAGACATGTTTTTAAGCACTTTGATCAATTTAATATAAAATATCCATTTGGAGGCTGGACCAAGAGATGTAGCCCGGAGTGGGGTGAACTCCTTTATCAAGTTGTTGTGTTTATGTCTGATGTTCAATGATTTTTGATGTTGTCTATGTTTAATTTCTACATAAGTAATCCTTTCTTATGTGTTGCAAATTGATCCGGTTGCTTTAAACACATAACATTTCACTTGCAATTTAATTTAATCAAGTTTATCAAGTCTTCTTCATTTTTAGATCAGTAAGGGAAAGAGAGGTTGACGCGTGAATTATTCTTCCTAAACTTAACTCATGTATGGTCTTGATTATACATAAACTATCAAAACCATACATGAACATTACAGTATAACCAATTCATAGAATAAATCCATTCTTTGAAGTATATCATCATTCATGAATGCATAAAGACAAGTAATAACACAAGACACAATATCCTCTCTAAATTCCTTTATTTATCTTCTTTCTTACTAATTGAATATTACATTCATGATCTTTCCATAACCTCAATTCTCTTCCATTCGCACACTCTCATACTCGCACACACACACACACATCTCTCACTCTCTCTCTCTCTCCTAATCTCGTTACATATTTGTACCCCAAATATAGGGTTTCAAGTTCTATTATTATCTATCCCAAAATAGCCCATTACAATGCATGGCATAAAATAGCCCATTACAATGCATGGCATAGCCGTCTTCAATTAAATGTCTATTTTCTTTCCTCTACTTCTTGTTCTTTATACAACTTTTTTGTTGTCCTTCTATTTCTGGTAAGTCACACTATAATCGTTTGCACTTCCTTTTCTCGCTCGCTTCCTTTTTCCTTTTATCTTTGCGTTGTCTCCATCCTTCATGCCCTTTTGTGCCCTTTCTATATTCTACGTGGATCCTTCCTTCAATGCAATTCCTTCCTTCTGCACGCTTCCTTCCTACTTGGGCTTTTATATTCAAAAGTTTCCTATCCAACAGGCCCCCAATGCTCACATGTGGCGTGTCCCAAGCCACTTAGGCCTATTCCTGTTCTTCCATGCTAAAATGAATTATTGCTCCATAGCCTTAGTTGTTTCCACCTCTATGACAATGGTGGCCTCTTTGGAAGTGATCTCCTCGATGGCCTTCTTAGTCAAACAATGCAATTTATTTTCTATATCATCCACGACCTACTTGACCTTCTCCTGTATAGTGGCCATGTCTCCAATAATATTGACCGCTTCCTCCTGCCTAGGTCCAAGTATTTGTTAAAGAACCTTATGTTGGTCTCTCAGTCGCTCTGCTTCAACATATACTTGTCATTGCACAAAAATGGTCGTCATTCACTCGACTGGTGGCAATGTTGTTTCCTTTATTGTTGCCTCATTTTCCTTCTCTTGCATTGCTCGTATTCTATCCTATACGGCCTGCATTTATGGTTCCCCCATGAATTCTTCCCAGAATTTGGCACTTTCCTCGCAAATGTGTGCACATTCATCTTCAAATTTCTTAATTCTGGCAACTGTTATTGTTGTCGTCCACAGTCTACCCTCACGCACCTCAGGTGGTGTGCCTAGTGTGTTCTATCATTGGATATCTTGGACCTGCTCTCATAATCTCTTCATAACATCCCTAATTTTCAACAATTGTTCCTCCATGGTGGCCTCGATGACCAGGGAGACTTAGAGTACTCACTTGTATAACTATTGGATAGTGGCCTGGGTGTTCTGCACCATAGCATTCACGTCATCCTTCTCCTTTTGGGATTTTGTTTCCCTTTCTTCTACGCTCTCTTGGGTCTTCAAAATTTATTTCATTCTATCTTCAAGATCCTTCTTTTGCTGCAGGGTGTAATACCCCTATTTCCCCCATCTTGTAAATATAACTATAACCTTCTAAAAGACTATGGGTAGACTAAATATCTGTGTATGTTGGAATTGATGAACCTTTTGTTATAAAAGGTAATGTATATATGTCTCTTACTAAATAGAATAGAAATTGTTGCATAATTGTTGAAGGGGTTTGCCAAGGTATATCATGATGCATTAGAGAGATGGTGAGGGGAACTAGTAATAGTTGAGATGACCCCTACCATACCAGTACTCTACTGGATTTAAATTTTTCAGACCCAGATAATTTAATTACCATTCAAGCTGGTAGTTGGGAAGCATTCCTTAAGAGTCAATGAGGAGATGGGTAGAGTACCCATCTGGAAATTTCTTGGCTTGACCCTCAAAATTGGGAATTGGAGCCATGAAATCTTGCTGAGGAAGGAAAGAAAAAGGCACGTGTTAGCACTAGAAGTCACACCTAGACTATTGTAGGTGTAAGCCTAATACCCATCAGAATGTAAAAGATAAATGCTTATAAAATGTGGAAAATGGATGAAAAACTTAGTCAAAGATGTTAAACACATATAAATCCATGCAATATACACTAGCAAACAAGGCCTTGAATGGATTCAAATCAGGTTTTAAGAGATAATGTGATAGATGGAAGACTTAACAAGGAAGATGAAATATGTATATCATTTACATCATGTAACACTGATACACATATGAAGAAAACTCTATGAAATAAGAACCTCTTACAATCAAAGAGAAAATACTCTGATACACTTGCATACAATATCACAATAGATATTTTATTGCAATAACGAAACAATCATCTAGATGAATCATTCAACATAGACTGATATCAAAGCAAGATAGAAAAAGATGATAAAATAAGAAAGACTTATTTCCACCACTAAAAGTATCTTGGATCTAGTCCATACTTTAGGAGAAAAACTTTGTTTACAAAGACAATATCAAAATAGGAGTTTTTTGTCACACCATTTGAACCCCTCCTAAGTCTTACAATGCCCTTTTTATAAGTCAAAACTATCAATTGCAGCTTTACAATTCACCCCCCAACTTCCTCATAGGATCCCCGTACCTAAGGGAAGTGTGGAAATAGGTGTACAACAGAAAAGAAACAAACGACTAATTTAAAGGAAGATGTTGGCAATGTATGCAACATTCTTTAATAGTTGATGATGTGTCCATAAGGGTGCATATTCTTGAGATAGGTGGCCTACCAAAGAGAAATTAACCCTCAGAGTGATAGTACAAATCTATTTTGACAAATGGAAGCTCTCTTTTCACTACAAAATCTCCAAAAACTGAGTTCATGGCGTAGCGCAGCAAACTATCTTGAACCAGCCAGTTCACAATGCCAATGATTCCAGACATTGCGAACTCTCCTGTAGTGGCCTGTTTCACTTTTTCCAAAGTTTTAACACCTCAAAAATTATACCAAGTGTCCAAACATGCTACAAAAATTTCATTATCGTGATATATAACTGGAGGAAAACACCAAACTGCTAATTATGGTTTAAAACTCATAGCCATCACCAAAATGTTGTAAAATGCATGAAACAAAAACTTTGATCAAAATTGATGTTGGTTGTGAAAGATCAATGTATTTATCTTTTGGTTCTGGAGCTTCTTCTGGTAGCAACCTTGGTCAGCATGTCTAGGTTTCTCTTGGCCAATTCTTCTTTGAAAGGTTGTAGCTCTTCCTTTAATTTCCTGATTTCAACTTGATGGGTCATGTTCTGCCTGTAGAGATTCTTGATCTTCCTATGAAGAGGAAAAAATCTTTTATCCGAGAATCTTGCCTTGTCAATGGTCTCTTCATACATATCCAACATTTCCTTAAGCTTCCTCCTAGAATCCAATTCTCCCTTATTCAACTTATCAATTTCATCTCTTACTTCCTTGAGTTGCCTCTTGAGCCTCTTGAAGGTGGGGTTTCTTTCATGCTGAGGAATAGTGATGTCAATAACTTCCATAGGTTTCTTACAAGACTGAGATTTTCCTTTTTCTATGATGGAGGCTATGTTGTATCATCCTTCACAAGGACATGTTTCTTGGTTGCTTCTCTAGTAAAATGCCTCCTAGGTTTAACCTTATTTACAACAATGGGTGGGGGAAAAACCATATTTTTTCCTTTCAAACCTCTTGGTTTGCTTGAGGAAACATCCATAGGGATATGATCTGCCATGGGTGAAGTTTCTCTATATGGAAGTTGTGAAGGATCTCCTGCTTCTTTCAACTTAGTAGCTTTGACATTTTTATCACTCATTGTCACTCTTTTCTTCTTGCTAGCCTCTAAATGCACAGTCATCTCAACAAGAGTAGGACTATGTCTCTTGGATTGTGGAGTGGGGGAAACATCTAATTGAAACTATGATGAAGTCAGGAAGGTTTCCCAATCAATGTTTATGTTCCTTAACTCTTCCATTACTAACATCTTAATAAGGCCAAAGTGAAAGACACTTTTATATACTTTCTTTGACTTAGCTTGGACCCTGTCTGACATCTTACCAATGCTTCTAAAATGATAAAATGGAAGGTTCGGGGCTTATTTCCTTGTGAAGTGTAACAGTAACCTGATGTGGTTTTGTACACCATGTTGAACCTCCCCTCACATGTGAAGTATCTATGGAAAACCCTAAGCATCTTATCAAAGCATTCAAGCATGTGATTTCTAGGTACTCCCTTGGAGAAGTTGTTCTCTCGATACTCTGGCTTAAGGAATTCCTTTGAGAAGGAAGAATTTAATGACATAGATTTGAACCATTTCTCCCCACATTTGGGTACCTTTGTTGCAATAGAGATGGAATGCTCTGAAACACCAAACGATAACATCCCCACTTTAGTTTTAGTCCCATTAAAATTGAATGGAAATTCTTTGGCCACCTCTAGATGCCCTCTCTGCATCTTTTGACTGAAATTTATACACCCTACCCTCTCAAAAGATTCCCTGAACAAAGGTTCAGAGTTAAGGAGTTTCATATCATAAGGTTCTGTCCTCACAATATCCCCTCCCTTGTGAGTCTTCTTTTTTGTTGACTATCCATAACCACTGCTGGAAGAATGCTTTTTGTAATTTGTTATGAAAACTAGTTGTGTGAAAATAGAGTACACATGAATTTAGGGTTTCAAATGACATAATTGTTTTCCTAAGGCTCACCTTGTCAAAGATTTATATACATCACTCTATACACATCAATAGTATGAGATAGAGCACACTTCAAACATAAGGGATAATGGAACAACCATTGAGATTTGTATTGAAAGGAAGACAATTGAATCTTCTTGCTAAGAATAGGGTTTCTGCAGTGTAGATATCAGTTTGCAGCACTAATGAAATATACAATTTTAGGCTAGGTTTTGCAAATTATTCACCACACACCTAAGGTTTGATAAGGGTATAATTCAATTTCTTAATACTACACTTCAAAATGATACATAAAAAAGAGGGTTTGAACAATCCTGGAACATAGGGTTTGCAGCGCATAGTTCACAGCGTGTGCTAGTGATGCAGATTCAAAGAAACTAGTTCACAACATTGAGGTGTTCATTGTAACAAATGAATTATTTGCAGAGGAAAAAATGCATGAGGTCAAAAAAGTAATCTGTACTGGTGTGCAGTGTTTAGGGCACCATGGAAACGGATTTAACAGTTGGAAGAAAATAAGCTTGAACAGTTCACAACGCGAATGCAATAAACAACATAAACCCCTCTTTCAAACTTTAAATAGTGTGGAGACCATCAAGGAGTACCTGATAAACCTGGTTTTGATGATGATTCCTGTATACTCGAGTTTATATGTTTGCAATTTATCCAAACTCAACGATCCTCTTCAACTAGTCTTTAGTGCCAGTTTGCAACGACAAGTTTGTAGCGCCAAATTCAAAATCAATGGCACACTTCAAGGAGATTGTTAGAAATTCTGGGACATAATCCTTGAATAACTAATTAAATGAGGGCATTGAAAATCAGAAAATAACCATTAAAACATTTCTTAACTGCAATGATGACAAATGAATGCATGAGGTAATCATGAGTATGCTATGAACGCTCCTAGTCAGTTGGCAACAAATATATTTGACTTTTGACTTGACATCTAAATGGTTGGATGGTGACAAAGGATAACTTTCATACAACTGGAGTCATGACATGTCATGGTAATTATTTTAGGATCAAAAGTGTGACTCATAGGTACTATTTACCTTTTCATGATGACTAGTGACAGAAAGACTCTAAACTAAGGCTAAAAATATCTTTTCTTATTCAAATAAAAAATTTAAGTTATGACCGTACAAGAAGACCCAAAACCTAAGACTTATAAAACCCTATGAGTCAAAAGAAAAAACAAGGTGATTTTTTTACCCCTACAACTTTATGTGCTAACAGCAATAAAATTGTGGGTAGAGAAAGGGATCCAAGAGGAATGAGTCTAGTGACCATTTTCTGAGGAAGGAGAGCATGTGCAACTCTCTGGTTCTAAAGATAAATGGGAAAAAAATGAATTGGTTTCTGGGTACATGAATTGTTGGGAAGCATTTTCAATCCAAGATGATAAATGGGGTTGCAGAGAAGATGAGTGACTGAGGAATTACTCATTGCAGACCCCCTTGCTTGGTGGAGAGAAAACCAATCTACCAAGTTCATGTGGGAGGAGGAGAGTGATCTTCGTCCCTAGTTGTTACGGAACAAAATGAATAATCTCTCTCATAACATCATGATCTAGCTAGGGGGTGGCCAGTGGTAAATCCTTCCAGGAGTTGTTGTGCCTATGGTTGGGTGGAAAAGGGCACCCCTTTCAGCGGTTGCAACACTATCAAGTTTCTAGATAAGTATATTTTGTTAAATCTTTGTAGTGTTTAGATCAGAGAAAATTATAGACTATGTTTTAGAGTAATATGAGTTCAAACCTCTATTAAAAGTTCCTTGTGAATTTAGGTGGGAATGTGAAAATGTTATAGCTAAGTTTTATGTTGGGAATAGCTTCACCTTGTGACTTCCTATGCCAAATTTTGGGAGTGAATATTTTGGCTGACTGAGTTTCACAATTTAATTCATGCATAGGAAATGAGGAGTGAAYAGTGGAAGTMTTTATTAAGCACCAAAAGATAGAGAGAGTGATTTATTCATAMTATTGTTTTATTCTAGTCGGTACTCAAATWTTATGCCAGAAAACTTAGAAGATATTAGATCTTTGTGGACTTTAGGAAATAATCSCAAATATGGAAAAACATTGAAAGTCATTATAAATGKGYATTAAGGAAAAATAATTAGGAAATAAACATGAAATTTTCTAATTGAATTAAAATACAAGATCTCTCAAAACTCTATTTGGGCATTAATAAACATTTATGCTAAATTTGGGTTAAATCCCCTACAAGTTTGGGAAGAATCCCCTTAAATGTGGTAGGCTGTAAATGTTGGTAGAAATGCACAATTTACTGTAAAGGTAAATCTTTGTCTTAGGACCAATTTCCCTAAATTTAGTAAGAATAGTAAACCACAGTAATAAGGAAACAAGATTTACTCATTTACCCACTAGAAGGGAGAGATTATAATTATATTTTAATTTTTAGAATAGAGAAATTTCCTTGGAGTAGAGATTTTTTAAAATCCCTTTATAAATAAAACTATATTTTATTTTTTCTTGTTTTCCTGTAAGAGAAAATAATTTCATTTAAATTCTCCAGGTAATAAAACCGTGTAAGGATATGGAAATATATATATATATGTCTATATACATATTATTATTATCATTATCAGTATTATTATTATTATTATTATTATTATTATTATTATTATTATTATTATTATTATTATTATTATGAAAATGGAGATTAAAGTTCTGGGAGTGTAAAGTGCCTGAGACCAAAAGAAAATATAAATTAATACGATTCCAAATGCCAAAGTACACCAAGGACTAACCTGTGACTAAATGCCTTAACCATTTCATGGTCTTCGAAACTCCAGGAGTTCGGAGCTCCGGGGCTTCAGGATGTTTGGGTGATGGATCTCATGAGCTAAAATCGTCGAAGACCCGAACCCTACCTTTCCCTGTAAAAATGTTGCATAGGCCATAAATATAATCTATTATATGATATTATATTTAATTGTTATCAAATTAACATAATTGAGTATAATAACCCTTTATTGCAATTTGTTATATTATAATTCAAAATAACTCATTGTATTTATATTACGTTATAATACAAGTGGGACCCCTCTGAGACTCTGGGATGTTTGAGGAATGGAGAGTGTGATGAAGATTCAGAGTACTTGACCTGGAGATCCTCCCTCATCCCAATGTTAACGAACGAAGAGTATGCTGGAGAGCCGAAGGAGTTGACCCAGAGAGCTCTCTCTCATTACAATATTAAATATAATATTTGGGATTTTATAAACATGGGCGCAATTTTACAAAGAGGTGAAATATATTTTATTATAAATGAGTTTATTATGGTATTTGCACATGACAAAGTACCAACCCTTTTCTTTCTTTCTGAATTTAATATTTAATGCGCAATCACGTGTTAATGTGGAGCTCTAGGAGTTCGGGGCTTCAGGACTCTAGATGTTTGGGGTGATATAATGAACAAACTAAAAGGGATGAAGGCCCGAACCTACCTTCCCACATTCCCATGTTATAATGTTATTAAACTTAATTAATTATATTGTGTGTTAATATAATTACTTGTATTTGCGCAAAGGCATAATATAAGTGGGACCCTCTCCATAGCTTCGACATTCGGGAGTTTTGGGTATGTTCCTAAAAGCATGATGAGGAATTTTCTCTGATGTCCMGAGACTTAGGTGTTTATTGAAATTAATAATCCTAAGTGCTCCTWTGATGTATTTAATTATATTATAATAKAATTAAATAGAATTATRTTATAATATAATTAATAAAAGAACAAATTTGTAATATGATTAGRTTATAATTTTATGTGGYRGGGTATKGATATAATAATTAACCCTAAATTCACCYCGAAGTGTGGSTTTACCAAGGTGAAAGAGAAGTAATCCTTGGTTTRACTRGGYYGGTAATKTAKACCAAGTAAAAAMATAATTTACGAGGTAAATAAATTTTAATGAAGAATTAATTGTCCCTAATGGGGATTAAATAAATGATTTAATGATTAGCAAAGAATGGGATTTTTCCATGATAATGTTTAATTAAATTATTAGGCCTATAAGAGCTAGACAAGCGTCAACCTCTGGTTGGGAGAGTCTTTTCATGCTATGAGGATGTGTCATGTCAAGTGGTAGGGGGCCACGTGGATGCCACATGGTGGTGAGAGAATCTAGTCAATGAAGGATCAAAGAACTTTGAAGGGCCCTAACTTGTGACCAGAACTTGGATCTGGAAAAATTTCTATTTGTTGGAAAACCCTCATCGAATCGAAGGCAAGGAAATCCTAGTTGCAGGGATTCGAGATGATTGAGAAGAGCGAAAATTTTATACCCCATCCCTTAAAAGGGTACTTAGGGGTTGGGTGTGTAACACATGGTCGTATCATACTGCATCTGTATGTGGTCTCTTTTGTCCCTCAATTTGACTAAGTCTTGGTGTGTAGTGTTGCCTTGATTCCTTATCTCCTGAACCAACTGCTCTTGGAGTTCCTCTATGTTGTGGATAGATAAGCTGGAGATGATGATATTAAGTTGGACTAAAGCTGCAATCTGTTCCTACAATTCCCTTTTTGGTAACTCCAGAGCAGCTGCCTCAAGATTTATAGTGTGATGCTACCTTGAGGGTTGGATTAGATCTTCTTGTGCATTGGCGTTGAATTTCCTTTGTTCTATGGATGGGACTTCCTCTATCTTGGGGTCTTGCACAACATCTGTTGTCTCTAAAAGATGTTGCAGTACTCCCAATTGATCATGGACCTTCTTCTATTGGTCCTCTTTCTTTTTCACAGCTTCATCCCAAATCTATTCAGTGGAATAGCAGATCAATAACCCAATGTGATCCATATCATCTTTAGTCAAGATATCAAATGGGGTCTAGCATTGTGATTTTTATTTATTTCATGCTCCCCCTTTATTTTCTAGCATCCCTCCTATCTGTTCTATCTCCTGATCTTTCCTTTTGAGGCCAACTTCATCGACTTCCATTTTTCCCCGGCTCTTGTTTGCACCATATGTTCGGCCCTGAGCCTCTTCCTCCTTGATTTGTCCTTGGTCTTCGTCCTCCTAGGAGGACCATGGATTTTCGGTTGGGTTCTTCCAGTCATCCTCCCAGTCATTAGTTATGGAATGCACCTCTTCCACTTTCAGTCGGTAATTGGTTGGTTATTATTGTCCCGCAAGATCCGTCTTGGCTTGCACATAGAGGTGGTGGATGCCAACTCTGAACCATGCGACGTATGGGTAGGCAATAATGGAATCCTCTGGAATTTGTACTATAGTCTATACCACTTTTGTGATGAAATGAAAATATGAGTAAAAGAAAATGTTGGTATCAGGCTATTATCTTATTGTGGTGGAGTGCCATAAGTTGGCGTATCTAGTAGCCAATGGACTATGACCTAAAACACACATGTGTTGGTAGTATGTGGGATCCTGCCATCCTACCAATGAAATAAGAATAAGTAGCCACGTGTAATGAAATTTCACGCATTTTTCCTGGGCTTTTGTGCAATCCTGCAAGAATTGATTCACGAGTAAGGTTTCCCAGTTCATAGGCATTCTTTCTTTGCATCTCTCTACCACAGAGATGATTGTTGTTGGTACCTCATCCTTTAAAATTTTATGCAATAATTTGCAGGCCAAAACCTGCATCGTGAACTTGACCTCTTGGTCACTGATTCTCTTTACATCCAGACCATGTCGTGAACCTGAAATCTTGGTCACTGATGCTCTCCCATTTTAAGAAACAATAAGGTTAGGTCTTCACCTTCCTTTCTCAACCCTGTAATGCACGCAAATATTGTTGTATCAATTGAAACTAGTGGATCTAGCCAAAGTGTCCCTCCATCGACACAACTGAGAAATACCGTGAGACAGGAATTGATTTCATTACTTAGTTTGAAATGTGGAATTTCGAACAACTTAAGGATCCCAACTTTCTCCAGACTTGACACCCATTCCTGTGCTTCCACCCAAGTTTTTCCTGTAGCGAGGTCTATCTTTGTGCATCAATATTGATCCCTAGACAACTCAGGGAACTTTTGCGTGTATGGGATGTCATGATCCCTAAACATTAAGTTGGCCACCTTGCTGAGCATGTCCTCATCTTGCCTAACACCCTTCAAGACTGGTGGTATGGGTAATGGATATTTGGAATTTTTTGCTATTGTACTTGAGAGTGCATCATCCGTCCTTGCAGACAAATAATATCTGTAAAAAAAATTGGGAGGTGACGGGGCCGAAGGGTTGGTCACTTCTTCTACCTCAACATCTACCGGTCGCTTGGACTATTTTTTGCTGCACTAGAGGGTTCTCCTACTCCTGGTGGCACCATTTCTGATATATGATGAACATGCAGATGAACTCTCTATATCTATGTGGGTCATTGTAACTTGACTTGGAGAACTCCTGCTCTGTTTTCTCAATTTTGCATGCAAAAGATAACTTAGAATTTCCTTCTCACTTAGTATTTGGTGTGTTCATGCCAAGTATACCTGTCTTATATTTCCTTAACTTACTTTTCCAATATGGTGTTGAAGTGGGTAACTGGTTAACTAAATGCTCCTTAATTGCCAAATACGCCTTATGATCCTCCTTACGTACTGTTGACAAATCTAGGATTTTCGATGGATTTTTGGATTTAATGCTTCTATGGTGTTTTAATGACCCATCATGTCGGTCGTCCAGCTGGATTTTTCATGCCTAAATGTATTTAACAGTCTTTTTGTGCCGACCTATGCAGTAAGGTCATGTCCATATCTTCTTGTTGAACTTGACACAGTGTTCACTTCGTGTAATATGATCAATCCAACTTCGCAAGTTCTGATACCTTGGGATTATGCTGCCTCCTTTTCTTTATCCTCTCACTACCTTTTTTTTTTTTACTTTCTTTTTTCTACTTTTTATTTGTTTTTTCTTATGTTTCTTGCTACTATGGTACACCTACTATAATATAGGGGTTTATGTGTTGCACAAGTTACTGCGTAGACGATCAACTATCTCTATAGAGCGTCATTTGACTTCGATTCACCATTACGTCCAAGATCTGTCCATCCAAGGTTCCCAAGTGCACAACACCTGTCTTTGTTATCTGTTGGATCACATACGTTTCTAACTAGTGGATGTGAAACTTCCCTGGGTGTTGTATATACTTGTTTTCGTAGAGTAGTACTAGGTCATTGACTTGTAATTTATTAGTTCTAATATGTCAATCGTTTTAGGCCTTCTCTCTGGATTTATGCACCTTTTGATGGAATCCAACCATAAATATGTTCTCCTCAAGTTGGACTAATTGTGCCAGTCTCTCCTCTATTGCACCTGTGTCCGAGATCTCAATGATGGATACAATGCATAGACTAGGTACAATGAACTCCATGGGCATTACTACTTCATGTCCATAGACCAGCTAGAATGGTGTCTTCCCTGTCAACTTCTTACCTATAGTTTTGTATGCCCATAGTATCGCAGGGATGCGTAAATCCTAATCGCCTCTTCCAACATTACAGATATTTGTCAAAGAATTCTCCAAAATTTTATTCAAAGCTTCTACTCTACCATTAGCCTGAGGGTGATATGGTGTAAGTTTTTGATGATGAATCTGAAATTCCTCAGTCAATGCATCAATGGTTTGGTTAAGAAAGTGTGTACCTTGATCGCTAAGCAATATGCGTGGACATCCAAACCTAGTGACTACATTCTCAAAAAGAAACCACGCAGCAGTATTTGGAGTGCAGTTAGTGACTGGTGGTGCTTCCACCCACCTCGTTAAATAATCAGTCACAGTGATGATGTATCTTTCTCTAGGTCTCCTTGCTTGTGGGTTGATGGGACCCAAAAAATCAATATCCCACTTATCGAATGCTTGCAACGTAACTTGTGGATTTAATGTAATTTTATCGCGTTGAGATGGTTTACCCACTCTTTGGCATAAGTCATAGGACTGAAAAATACTCCTTTGCATCCTTGAATAGTGTAGGCCACCAAATCCTTGGGCATAAAATCTTTTGTGTCGCTTCTTTTCCTGCATAATGTCCTGTAGCTATCCCATTGTGTGTGTCCTCTAATATAGTTGGTCTTGTTATTGCGAAATTTGTACTTTGAAAGATAGGAAAGGTAAATGAAGACAAATTCATGCAATAGGAGACTATCCTATCATTGTCACCTCAATAGGATGTCTCTTTCTATTTAGGGTGATAAGCCCAGGGGAGACGTCCCCAATGACCTGGGATTTTGAGAAGGCAAAGGATAAAGGCCAAGGAAAAATTTTCCCTCTCACAAGTCACCATTGATCAGAAAGTTAGGCTAAATAGCCATAAAGAAATGATAAACCAGAAGTGTACCTTCCCGGAACAAAGAAACATGAAAATATAGATTTGCAAGAGTACTTGTTGGTTATCACTTCATAGACCATCAACTTTCTTAAATGAAACAATTTGCTGAATATATTGAAGTAAATAGAAATATTATAGAAACAATGATTATAGAGAAATACTTCACATTGAGTGTCTTAAGACTAGCTTCAAAATGACTAAAAACCATTCACCATTGAAAGCATATCATTAGCATTTGGCAGAAGCATATAAGACAAACTATAACTCATCCTTTACAATTGATTTATGAGATTTTAATGTTGCATTAAATGGTTGTAACTTCAAATGAATAATAGGAGCAATAAGGTTAGCAGGTCAATCTAAACTAGGGTTAGAAGGGGTTAGTAGGTTGTTCAGATATTTGGAATTTTGAAGGTTGTGATCAAAGAACTCAAGCAAGAAGTCTTAGACTAGTTCATTCATAGAGAAAATGGAGTCAACAAGTAGCAGCAAGATTTGAAGGACCAAGATGATAATAGCGAGGCCAAAGACAAGAGGAATTTGATGGATGAAGTGTTGGTAAGCCAAGGCTTCAACCATCAAACCTTAGGGGAAAACGACTGCTAAGGTGTAGGTAAACCTAGGCCTTAGTAGGTTTTCCTCTTTCTTTAGCTCAATCACAAAGTAAAATCGGCCTGGATGAAGAACAAATGATAGGGTGTTGCAATGGCAAGGCCCTAGAAATGACGTCAACAGATAAAATAACTCCTTGGCATAATCTAGTAGGTAGATAGCAATTAGAACAAGGACAATAACATGTGATTATTGTTGAACAGGATAAGTCAACTGAGAGGGGGGGGGGTTGTGAATTAGTTGTATAAAATTTCTTTCATGTTATAAGAAGATTACTTATTAATCAATAAATCATGCCTTTAACATTTAACTTGCAATAATACATTTAACCAATAAATATACAATCACATAAATGAAACAGTGACATGGTGATTTTTCATGAGGAAACCCAAAAGGGAAAAACCTCTTCTTCTTATAAATAAAAGGAAAGCTCCAACTCTTCTTTACATTCTTATTTTATCTAATCTACAACCCAGATGGGGCTGCTACCTTTGTTTCTTCAGCACCTACTAAATGGAAGCTACAACTCCTAGATGTACAAACACCAACTTGTACAAGAGACTTTTACAGTCTCCCCTTGCTCCTCCCTACCACCCTGAAATCATTCTCTATCACTAAGAACCTACAAACCAACTCTTTATCTTCTCTGTCAATGATTAAGCATTCAAATCCTCTCTGCATAATTCATTCTTGACCAAACCACTTAGATTTATCAATTTGTGTATGTGTCTTCCCTCCTCTGTATTTTCTTTTCCTCAAATTTTACAGAGCCATATATCTCCCATAATCCTCCCTATTTCTTTTCTTGCAACATTCCCTTTATATATCTTCTTGTATCATCAACGCATACAATCGAACCCTAAGGCTTCAAAGATTTAGTTACAGTAACTGAATAACTACCTTACAGTGATCATTATTGGTCAAGGCCTCAAGAAGAACAATAGCCACATGATCAGTTTAAATATTTAACCAGCATCGTTCGATGATCATACATTTGTTTTGTCTCAGCATAGAATAACCCTCGAGCGCTTCGGCAAGACACTTGCGCTTAAACCATATGCCCATTGGCTATGACCACGGGCTTAACTAAAATGCGTTTCACATTTCGGCATTTCGATGTTTCTTCCTTTTGGGTTTTTGAAACTCACAATAGTCCCTTTCGACATTTCATCTTTTAGCATTTCAGCATTTCAGGGTTCACTACTTCAAAGATTAAAGTTCCTTTGATCTTTGATTTCCGAGTCTGTGAAACTCTGAAATGGAGTCTTTGTTGATGTACCTGTTTCAGGATTTTGGTGTTTCGCATTTCGCAACTTTGGGACTACTGTGATGAAGAGTCTCGACTCTTGACTCCTCCAACTACCGGTATCCAAAATAGAAACTCTCGGAATCATGTGACCTGTGTCCCTTTCGGTATTTCGGCATTCAACGTTTCAACATTTTGACGTTCCATATTTCGGTGGCATTTCGAATTTTTGCATTTAGGCATTTCGCGAGTTGGAATGCTATCACATTTCCTTCCTTTGACTTCTGATTTCCTAATATCCACTTTTCTCTGATCGATGGTCCCATAGTCTTTCATGATTAGACGATCCTGATCTCATTGGGACTTTGCGCTCCGATCGATGGCCCACAACCTTTTGTGATTAGACAATCCTCATCCCATCAGGACTTTATGTTTCACAATTTCGCGTATCACAATGTTGAAGGTTGGAGCTCCTCCTTTATTTGATTCCTGAATTCTGAAGGAACTCTCAGCGAACGACCGTTCAACTTCAAGTTTGACATTAATGACAAAACCTGTACAAACTAACCAACAAACTCCCCCTTTGGCATTGATGGCAAACTTTAAATCTCTTCTCCCCCTTTTGACATCTATGGAAAAGGAATCAACCATACTCCCCCTGAGAAAATAAAAACCACTTGCAAAGATGTATCATTTCAACAGCAACTCCCCCTATCAATAATAGTCAATAAACCCATGCAGTCTAATTTTATAATGAAGCCCATGCAATCTTTGAAAATGAAGTGAAATTACAAAGGGTAAACCCCCAACTGATCCCCGAGACTTTCAAATTGAATTTTAGATAAAGGTTTAATAAATACATCTGCTATCTGATCCTTTGTGCCAACATATTCCACTTTAATAACTTTAGAAATAACCTGCTCTCTTAGAAAATGAAATTTAATGGGAATGTGCTTTGTTTTGGAATGCATAATAGAATTTTTAGAAATACTAATTGCACTGGTATTATCACAGAAGATAGGTATAGGTTCATTATAATGAATATGTATATCTTCCAGCATCTATTTCATCCATATAACCTGAGTGCAACAAGTTGCAGCTACAATGTATTCTACTTCAGCAGTAGACAGAGACACTGTCGATCGTTTTTTACTTGACAAACTTACAAGGCATCCTCCAAGAAAAAATGTTGCTCTACTCGTACTCTTCCTGTCATCAACACAACCTGCCCAATCAGCATCAGTGAAAGCATATAAATCAAGCTAATTACCTAAAGGATACCATAAACCATACTCTATTGTCCCCTTAAGATATCTGAAAATTCTTTTGACTACAAATAGATGAGAAGTTTTTGGTGAAGCCTGAAACCTGCCAACTTGACAAACTGCATGCATAATATCAGGTCTTGTAGCTGTAGCATAAAGAAGACTACCAATCATAGATCTGTATATTGTCTGATCAACATCTTTAGTATCATCAAACTTACTTAATTTACAACCAGTAACCATGGGAGTGTCGACTGGTTTAGAATCTTCCATCTAAAATTTCTTAAGCATTTCATTGATATACTTGGTTTGAAAAATGGAAATACCTTTATCAGATTGAGTAATTTGAAAGCCTAAGAAAAAATTCATTTCTCCTAGCATGGACATCTCAAACTCTTTCTACAAACTGTTTATTGAGCCTATTATCATCACTACAAAAAATGATATCATCTACATATATCTCAACAATGATCAGGCTATCATTTTCTTCTTTAATATATAGATTACTATTAGTGTTACCTTTCTTGAATCCTTCCTTCCTCAAGTAATTGTCAAGTCTGGAATACCAAGCCCTTGGTTCTTGCTTCAGGCCATACAATGCCTTTTTCAACCTGTAAACATATTGTTCTGCTTCTTGTACCTGAAAACCATTTGGTTGTTCCATATATACTTCTTCCTCTAAATCACCATTCAAAAATGCAGACTTTACATTCATTTGGTAAACTTTAATGTGTTTGGAACTGGCATAAGCTAGAATCAGTCTAATGGATTCCATTCTTGCAACAGGAGCAAAAGTTTATCCAAAATCCATTCCTTCTACTTGTGCATACCCTTTACAAACCAATCTAGCCTTGTTTCTAGTTATTTTACCTGCTTCATCCATCTTATTTCTGAAAACCCATTTAGCCCCTATGACATTCTTATTCAAAGGTCTAGAA